>JAOBRD020493203.1:3549-17396 GCA_027575215.2 Hydrozoanthus sils | reverse complement strand
TCAAAACAGTGATTAGAGTAATATTTTACGGAAGATATTAAAAGAAATTTATCTAGTCATCCCAATTATAATTTAATTACGGTCTTGGGTTTGAGAAAAAGGCAGTCTGTATACACAGCTCCAATTCTCAAAATCAACTGTTTGATCATCCTAGGAATTATTTATCAATGTTGTAAGCAGATGGATTTGTACTTGCTAGCCTGCTTTGTATGGTAAAGCAGATGTTGACTTGATGACAGCTAAATGACAACTGAAATCTCTGGGCCCACCTATTTATGAATCTTGTGTTTAATAATGAAGCAGTTCCCCTACACACTTCTCTGCAATTTTTTTGACTTTTTATTTTATTCCTTGATGTATGCAAGTCAATTTACAAAAAAATTCTTCAATCAGCATTTGGCTTATTGTTTCATCTTCAAACAGCACAAAACCCAGCAGGACACATACAGTCAAACCCTGCTAAACTATTTCTACAAACTACTACTTTAAATCGAAATTCATTGATTTGAAGTTTCACAACATTTCTCAGTTTCTGACATCAATATCAACATGACTTAATCCTAAAAGTTTTCTATCTTTCCAAGAGTGAATCAGTATTAAACGAATGTGACATGAAATAATTTGTTATGTCAGCAGGTAGATCTTGCTTAATGAAGAATAGCAGTGAGAAATTTTTGTCAAAATCTTTTTTTTGGTTCTCGAGATAATAACATTTAATGTTTTCATGATGACATCAGTTGTTGGTCAGGCAAATTTTCGACTTTTTATAAATATGCTTTGAATCCATAACCATTGGATGAATTTAAGCCAAACTTGGGCTGATGATGTATGTCGATGTATTCTTCAGAACAATTACTGGTTTTCAATCAAAGGTTAAGGATTGACAACAGATTTCCTGTCCAACAACAGTGACGCCATCAGTTGGAAACAATAATGTTAATATTTGAGGACCATAACAGATTTTGATGAAATTTTTTCACTGCTGTTCCTTCTTTAGAAAGGTCTATTCACTGACATAACAAAACATTAATTTTTGTGTTAAAGGCACTCTAAGTCTTGCCCTACATGTTATTATTTTAGTTTGTTTGTTCTACACTGAACTTAAAAAAACAACTTACTGTCAAACTTTGGCTTCTTCAACACCTTCACCTTGCGAATATACACGTCATGTAAAGGGTAAATGGACTGACACGCCTTCTCAATGTCCTTACCAATGCTGTCTGGGATCCTGAAAAACAAGAAAATTAAAATTAGATGCTGAAGATTACAAATAAAATGTGCAAAAGGTTGTTTGTGTACTTAAAGCTTACAGCACTTGCTTCAATTGCCAACTTATTTTCTGCATTAAGTGTTCTTTTCTTAATCATTTCACAACAGGGCTGTGCCACAGTTAAAAGATTTCTTTTCTTCCAAATATGTTTAAAAATATATGCTGGCTTTATAAATGTAAATACAAGGATAAAGTTATTTCATAAGATCTCGAACAGCATAAAACATTTGTGAGAAGTCATTTTTAGTGTATTCAAAGTTAAATACACAACAAGTTACAAGATAATTAATGATACCCTATGAGATACAAGAAAACAGTCTTTGTTACAGCACTGGAAAAGAAGAACATTGTACAATCTACTGGTATGTATGGGTTATAACGCTCAATTTTGAAATGAAACATACTTTTTTTCATTGTTCAAACAAAGTTGTGTTAACTCCTGCTCCTCTTTCAAGTATCAAGGAGCCAAAGTACTTACAGCTTGTTCACAATCTCTTTGAGGTCGTTAGTTGTAACCTCCCTGGTAATGATGTCCACCATTTTCTTGCGGATGGCTTTGACCTGACTATGTTTAGCATAACAAGTTTTCTTCTCTTGGTTTTGTCTTTTCTTGGTGAATCCAATGCAGAACATTCTCATAAGGTAGCCATCAGTGGTCTTCACATCCACAGCAGCCTCAATCAAAGTCTACAAAACATTCAAGAAAAAAATTCATACTATAATAATTATATGCTTGTTTATCTATAATAAAAGTAAATGTAACATATTACAACAAAAACAGAACATTTCTTTGCAAAGGACAAAATGCATGTTAAAGTTGCTGCAAAGGTTGGTAATTGATATTTGCTGGACAGTTACAAAAATAGCAGTGTTGCTGCTGCAATTAACAAAAGCATTAACTAAAGGTGCTATTCAAACACATATTTTTTAAAAACTCTTGACAGCCAGTGGCTGAACAGTTAGTATGTTCAACTCATAATCCTTGGGTACTGAGGTCAAGCCCTGATCAGGCCACTGTGTTGATTACAGAAAGACAGTTATCCAGTCAACAAAGCTGCAATGTACAAGCTTTTGCTAGGGGCTAACCTGCAATGGATATGTGTCAATTCTAGAGGGGCCAAAATTAAATTTGTACAGACAAACTGTGTATGTTGCTGAAATTGAAACAAAACAGTTACTGTTCATCAGCAGGATGCCCAAACTGTCTGCAATTCCACAACTGGTTTCCGCTCCGTTAAATCCTGTACCAATTATAGAACTGTCAAATGTTCTTGTAAATGCTCTACAAGTTCTAATATTTGTTTTTAGGCCATGAAAGATATCATAATAAACTTTAGTTTGTGCCATTCAGGCCTAAAATCTTGGTTAAAAATTTTCTTTTTAATTTTTAAAAGCAATGTGCAGGTTAGATGTTAATGAAATTGTTTCATTAACATCTAACCCACAAGTGTTATTACCAGATGACCTTGTACCTTGTTTATATACACATTATTCTTTTCATTTATTGCATAACTGAGGAAGGAAAGTGTCTCCGAAAACGTTTTTAAAAATCAGAAAAATTTTTAACCAAGATTTTAGGCCTGAACGACACAAACTAAAGTTTATTACAATTGTAGAACAATTTAGGAGGAGCCACCCATCAAGTCAGCATAGTAACTGAACAACATTAGTCAAAGACTCTCATCTGCTTAAAGGGAATCTCTCAAAGTCACATCAGTATTTGGTTAGAATGCTGTCTGTGCCCTACTGTGTTGGTACAATTAGTTAAAAATACAGCAGCACAAAAACTTGAAAACTTACAAAAATGCAATTGAAAAGCAGAATTTTGCCTTTTTTCTCAACCGGAAGTATTGCTCTGCTTCGAGGATACATGTGACCTATGATGTAGACACAAGAACTCAACTGCACAAGTTTGAAGGTAATGAAAGCAGGATAATTGAGCAATCATTGGCCCTACACCAATGAACCATGATTGAAAATAGTTGAAAGTGTTTCACAAGCAAGAATTGCAATGCCAAATTCTCATGACTATGTCACTTCCAGCGATCAGACTTTCAAGCGAGAACGTCAACTTTTTATCATTGTTGTGGCAAATTGAATATCGTAAATACAGAAAGACTTCTAAAAAAGTCATTTTTATGGTACAAATAACATTTTCAGGGAACATTAACACAATGGATAATGGAGATAACTGACAGCCTTTGGGGCCACTTGGCTCAAGATGGTCTCTAGACCATTACTTGTAGTGATGTTTTCTATGTCACTGACCTGCCACTTCTTAACCAAGGACCTCAGCTTGTCAGTTGTCATGTCCATGCCATGGAAGTTGGTTAAACAATTCTTCCCCTGGACATCCTCGCAAATGAGCTTGAACTTCCTAAAGGCTATTTCATCGTTCTGAAGGTCAGCAAGAGATACTTCAAAGACTCGGCCCTTTAGTCCATCAGAGGCAATTTCTGTGAAAGGAAATAATAATAACTTTATTACACTATCCATACAGATCGAGTCTAAAGCCTGGTTCAAACTTGTGTGATAAGCACAAGCATAAGGAACCAATGATCACACACACATGAAACAAGCACAAGAAAATGAAAAATACCCATAGGCAAAGTAAACTGGTGATGACATGCTTATTTCACACACATTTACACTTGGATTTTCCTGTGCTTACCTTACAAGTGTGAACCAGGCTTAAAATCTAAACTCTTAGTTACGAGTGCCTTTATGTAAACTTGAAGCACTGTTTGGAATCTTAAAACAATCAAGTATTTAGTAAATAACCAAGACAGCTATCCAGTCCTTGCATTGCATTGTTTATTCGATATCCTTGATTCTGATCTGAGCACAAATGTGATCCAGAGACAAGTTATATTTTTCAGCTACTGTATTCTAACTGATTTATACTGCAGAACTGGAGCTAGTAAAGGTGCCATTAACTGCAAAGCACTACAAGACAAAAAAGTGTTTACCTTCTTCTGTATCTGACAAATAAAGCTCAACATGTTTTAAAAGAAACCGGATTTTTAGTTCGCAAGTATTGCTAGCAGTGCTTCTTATAGCAATCAATGAAACATGGGTCCGAGTCTCAAAACTACACGTTAATTTCTTTACCTTCAAGTTCAACATGCGTTCAAGAATCCTAGACAAGCAGCCGGCTAGTAAAGGATAGAAGACGAAATACAAAACAAAGTAACAAGTACATACTCGTGCCCTGTGTTCTCGTTACCATCGTCTTTCCAATCTGTCTAATGTTAAACATGGAAGGCGCTTTGACATCGTACCAGTCCTTCTTGGTGAACGGATCGACACTAAGAGTTAAAAAAATTATCTCAATTCTTCTCCATTTCAGTTAAACGAACACTTAACTATAGCTTTATGTTGCATTATAGGGAGGTTATCGTACTTCGATTTCACTTCTCTATCCCAAAGCTATGTGTTCGTATGTGTATATTCTTCATATAGTAAGCACGGGACAAGTTTAATCTTACATAATCAGCATTAACTAAAACCCATCCAGAAGAAATTTAAAACCGTTATTTAAGACAAGGCATTAAAGTATCAAACTGTGTAGTCAAATCATGGAAATAACACTAACATCTTCTTTTTCAGGCCTTTTTTTCCCTTGGTCAGGCGTTTGTTTTTCCCGACAGCCATGGTGGAGCTAGCGAAAGAGAACGATACAGCCTCGTTTCGGCGCTAAATTCCGATTTAACTCCGCTGAACGAGTTTTGCGCGGATTCAAGTATGGCGGCAGAAATGGAGGTATATCCTTCCAAAAAGCTCTGAAAAGACAACAAGATCTGCTGAAATTGTTTATATAATTTTCCACTTTAAACAACAAAATAACTTTATTCCATTCTTTTTTGGGAATTGTACGTGAAAATGTTTGAAGTGGAAGAATGGAGTGCAGAAACATCCATGGGAGAAGAGCTTGTACACAAACTCTTTGGAGATGTTTCAAAAACAAACCACAAACTGGAAGGTTTCCCCAAAAAGAAGAAGAAAAAGAAACGAAAAGATACGGCAACAGAAATAGAAACGAAAGCCAGTATGGCTGATATCCAACCATCCAGTGGTTTGAAGGAAACTTCGTCCTCGGAGCAAAGAAAAAAGAGAAAGAGAGCGAGGACGGAAGAAGAGAATTCTGAAGTGTTACTGGGCAAACAGAGCTCGCAGTTTTCATCGGGTAGCTCTCCTTTAAAGGAGGAATTAGAAACTTACCCTGATGTGGGAGCTTTTGAATACAAAAAGAAGAACAAGAGGAAGAAAGGAAAGACCAGACATGGTGTTGAAAAGACAACTGATACAGGTCAACTCGCAGATATTTTAAACAACTCAACTGAAACAAAAAAAAGGAAGAAAAAAGGTTGTCATAAAAAGGAAATGCTTGACTTTGATGAAAAACATACACTAGAGGAGGTGACTTCAACATCTACTAAAGCTAAGGACATTGTAACTGGGGCTCCCTCTTCCTTGTTTTCACCTTTTCAGAAGAAAATGAAGAATAAACTGGAAACATCAAGATTTAGATGGATCAATGAGAAACTGTATACAATATCAGGACAAAAAGCAATGGAATTATTTACCCATGATCCTTCACTGTTTGATATATATCATCGAGGGTTTAGTTCACAAGTGAAACAATGGCCTGTGAATCCTGTCGCTGTAATCATTAAGTGGTTGAGAGAGAGGTATGATGTATGTACATCAGGGTTCCTGCAACAATAATTTTATTTGACCCATAGTTATAAATGTAGTACAAATTCCTAAATTGTGTAGGGTCAGCAGCACAATGGCCAAGCAGTTTGTGTATTCAACTCATAATCCTAGGTTTGCTAGTTTCAAGCCCTAGTCAGACCACTGTGTTGTGTCTTTAAGCAAGACACTTTACCCGTCTTGTTCCAATCAACTCAGCTGTATAAATGAGTATTAGCTCTGGTGGGGGCTTACCTGCAAACAGATTAGTGTCGTGTCCAATCTCATCCGCTTAGCACTACAGAAACCAGAAATAAGCATCGGCCCTATGAGCCACTTAGACTCAAGAATGAGGATTTAGCTTAGGATGCAGGGTGACATAAAAAAAAAGATAAGGGCTGCCTTGTCTAGGTTGGACACCCTCTGTTAAGATTGAATGTAAACATATCAATTACTATGTTGGGTCAGTGGAGCACAGACACACACAGTCACACAATCTCATGTATACAGAATGTTCTTGGCAGTAAAGCAAAATAGTCACCACTGGTTTATCTTGAGACTCTTTAGTTTCATTTTAAATACTGAAAGGCCAAATGATTCTAGGGATTCATCAGCCAAGTTCCAAGTTTTAGGGCCTTTTTAAAGTTTTACCCTAAAATTATCTAAATTTATAGTTCTCACAATTCCAAAATTTGTTCTCTGATGCCACACATTCACCAGACCCGTAAACTTGACCAGTACTTAATAACTGTTATGCCTGTTTCACTGGAAATCCCTTACCCTATCCCAGGAAGATATGGGGCATTGTTTTTGGCTTAAAACAACTTTGTCCCACCTGAAGTTTTACAGTTGCTCTGTAACTACAAAGTAACATGACCAAGACACTACTAGATTGACTGCGAAACAACTTTTTAAGTTCTTCATGCAATTACTATGCACTAAAAATGTTTTGCTCCATCAATATTTTCATACAGGCCATCATCACTTGTAGTGGCTGACTTTGGTTGTGGTGAGGCCGAAATAGCACAAAGTGTACCAAACAAAGTCTACTCATTTGATCTAGTGGCTAAAAATGAGTTTGTTACTGCTTGTGACATGGCAAAGGTTTGAGGAACAATCAATTCTTTTGTCTATAAATTAATGTGTGCTCTGTTGTTGTAACAATATCAGGTACAAACCTTATTTCAAAAACTAATGGTGACAATTTTTAAGTTATTTTGTCTGCATTCAAATAGTCCATACTGTAGCCTCATTTTGAGTAACATATTCTTCTGAAAGTTTGACTCAAAAACAAGGCTAGTAGGACTAATTTGAATAGAGACAAAAGAGTATTGAATCAATGCCATTTATGATTAAGCTCTATAACTGTGGAGTTCCCTTAGACATAAAGCATGTCATAGTGCAGTGTGCAGTTTAGTTGGTTTTTAGTGTTATGACTTGATTAGAAAACTAGCAACACTGTCAGAGATTAGAAATGGTAAATAAATAGATAAATGGTCAATATTATAAGGCTAGTTGAAGCATATCCAAATCGTCTGACCCAGGCTATTGACATGTGCATGTATATCTGAGCAAAGTTGTTCAAAGGTTAGTTAGCCATAATCATAGGTTAACTCTTAACAAAACCTTTTGGTTGTCATTAAACAATTAACCCTAGATTAAAGCTAATCATCTTTTGAACAACTCAGCCCAGATGTAATCTGTTGCCACTGTGAGCTTCCGTAGAGACAGATACACTCTATAACTCTATATAGCACTTCTATAACATAATATCCAAAACATCATCATGTCATTTGAAACAATTATTTTAATGTTACTCTAGGTCTGTTTTCAAAGGTTGTCTTTTGTTCTATGTAAGATTTGATCTTGTGAAGAAATTTATTCTTCTTCAAAAACTTGTCTCTTACCAAAACTCCATCTGCCCTGTATGTTGATGTTGTAGTTAACAATAACTACCATATGGTTACAAAAAACTGTTAAACTGTTTTTTTTCTGCTTACAGAGGATTTTTTGTCATCAATCCCAAGCAAAGCAACTCTTCAAGCACAACATTTGTTTGTTGTAAATTCTCCCCACTAGAATTTCACATACAATTCATGTACATAGTCAGTTTGGGAGAATTTTACTTTCCATCTTCAATAATTTTCCTTGTTTAAGGTCCCTATAAAGCTTATTTTTTAAGTTCCAGATGAAAAGTAGAACCCTTCAAATAATAATAGTAATTTTCGAAAATAAAACCTTTTCTCGCCGTTCCTGTTACATTTTTTAGACTTGAAGCATGCAATGATGACAAAGCAGGAGGCATATAATGTAGCAGGAGGCATGAAGCAGAAACAATCTTTTTTATTTCAAAAAATTCAATTCTGGCTACAATAGTTACATTGTTATAACTTTAATCAATGAACTATTCCCTTGAAATTGTTTGAAATAAAAATTTTATGACATTTTTTAACAGAAATGAAATGTTTTAAACAAAACCCACATAACTCACTGCTGCTATGTCACAGGTTACCAGTCCCTGGCCTGCTTGGTCAAAATTTACGTTCCAATCTTTTTTTTTGATGAAAAAGCATACTTAAATGTGGAAATTTTCTTTGGTTATTTGAATTTTGAGTTCACAGATGATTAAAAGTACTAGTTTTAATCCAACAAGTAAAAAAAAATTAAGCTTGATAGGGACTTTGGTCAGTTCCTACTTTTCTATTAAAAAATCTGTTGTATGTGTTATGCAAGGAGAAGTTGGATGTTGATAAACTGGCTGAGGATAAATTGGTTAGAATAGTCTTGTGTTTTTTTAGTATATATAAGTAGTGTATTCTCAAAATATTCATTATTTTACTGAATAACAGCTTCAGACATTTCATGTAGGTGCCCCTTCAAGATACCAGTGTGGATGTTGCAGTGTTCTGTCTCTCCCTGATGGGCACAAATCTCACAGACTATCTTTGTGAAGCAAGAAGAGTTCTCAAACAAGGGTTTGTATGATAAACACTAGATCATAAGATATCTTAAGATCTCTGACTCTTGCAGCCCCCCCCCCTCCAATAATTTTCTTGTCAGTTGCAGTTAGAGTAATCTTAGATTAAAGTCCCTATAAAGTTTATTTTTTTTACTTTTTAGATTAAGACGTTTGTCATCTATGAAATCAGAAATCAAATCACAGAAGAAAATATCCACACCTAAATTTGCTTTTTAGTCAAAAAAAGATTAGAATGTAAATTTTGACCAAGTTGGCCAGGGACTGGTAACCTGTGGCATAGCAGAAGCGAGTTGTGTGGATTTTGTTTCAAAATTTTCAGTCCTATTGAAAAAGATAGGAAAATTTCTATTTCAAACAATTTCGAGGAAACAATTCATTGATTTAAGTTATGACAATATGACTATTGTTGGCAGAATCCATATTGTTTTGCGATATTAAAATCATCTTTACCTCTTCCTACGTCACATGCCTCCTCCTAAGTCAGCACTGCACTTTTCAAGCCTAAAAATGTGACAGGAATAGTGAGAAACTGTTTTATTTTCAAAAGTAACTATTACTAAAGGGATCTACATTTCATCCGAAATTGACTTTAAACACTGGCTGGGCTTTTACAGTACACTATGCTTGCAGCCCCCCCCCAAAAAAAAACCCCAAAAAATATCAATTTTGTTTTAACAGGCCTGTCATTGTGCTCCCTTGAGCTTAACTTAGACCTCAAACTGTTTTATATAGTTTGTAACTTTTCTGTGTTGTTTGCAGAGGTGTTCTTATAATAGCTGAAGTTGTCAGCAGGATTGAAGACAGTGAAGCTTTCAACCAGTCTCTTTCCCAGTTGGGTTTTCAGTTGAAACACAAGGTGACCTGATTCACAGATTATCAATGATTTTTTTATTGAATTAATAATTAATTTCAAACTTGAACAATGTGTTTCTAGCACTCAGATTCTTTTACTCAAACTTGGTTATCAGTTCATACACAATACTGAATTCTTCACATTGGAGGATTTCAATTAAGCTTTAGAATACATTTTCCATGTTTCCATACTCTCTTGGAAACACGCGGGGTTGTTGGGAGAACATGAGAAAAGGTTTTGATCACTAGCTGAAAGTGAATGATTCAAAATATTTTCGAGTGTTCTCCCAACAATCCCAAAATATCTTCTAAAGCTTTTCTAAAGTAATAACAACTGATGAAGTCATTCACGATTTCCATCCAGATTTAGAAAATGGTCCTTGACCAATCAGAGCATGTGTATTATTGAAATTATTTTATAATCATTGTTATTAATGAGTCAACTGTTATTTGATTGGTGGTTTGAGACAAAGGTTTCTTTGTTTAAAACCCCGATGGTGTTTAGATTTGAAAGGGTTTCTTCATAAACATTGCATCAGCTGATATTAAAATTGACTATACGTGGACAATGTAATGTTGCAAACGTGAAATACGGTTCTGAATAAATTTTAGCTGTCATTTTCAAGTACCAAAAGGTTTGCAAAACTCAACAAATTTAATGAAATTATAATTATTCCAATCACGCTTGTTGATGCATGCCTCTTGGCTAGTGTACCACCTCATATACAACGCGCATTGTGGAATAATTGTCAATTATTCATGTGGCTTTAGATCACTAGCCGTCAGGATTGAATAAAATAAAAACCTCACTGGTTCAGCATAAAATGTATTAATTCCAATGTGAAAAGTGCAAAACCCTTGATCATAATCACTGAATTCATTTTTACAAAGACTGTTTGGTTTGTTTGTGGGTAAGTGCAACAGCTTAATTCATTTAACCTTGGCCATAGGAAGCTTTAAACACCTTAGGGAGAAGATGCTAAGGGATGGTATGAAAATTGTTTTGTTAACAAATAACGTCAAGTTGACGTTAAGAGCTAACTCCCTTCCCCCCCCTCCCTTAACATCAAACTTATATTTTCATTTTTAAAACAATATAGAACGACTCACGACTTGACAACTGTCTTGAGTGAATGCATGTCTATTAAAATTGCTATTTGAACCGTCCAACGGCTTATCAGAATGCATTGACACAGTTCACATTAAACACAAAATTATACCATTGTATACCCTCTATCAATGTACACACCATTTATATTCATGATTGTACAAGTTGTGACTACCGTGTATTACAAAGGATGATAATTGCACTTGTAAAAGTCAACTAATATACGATAGTGAGGGTAGAACAAATTTTGTAACAGCTGCTTTTGACTTCTTGTTCAAACATCAGTTGTGGCTTTTTCTCACCATTTCCTTTCTTTGTTTGTTTGTTTTCATTTTTTCTTGACGTCAATCCCAAATCAATGAACCCCCCCTCCTCCCCCTTAACGTCAATTTAACGTTAAGCGTTAGTAGATCGATTTTCCGACGGCCCCTAAGGTCTACATGTTTGCAAATGTTAGAGGCAGCACCTTCTTCTGATTTCTCTGAGAAGGCAGCATCTTTTCTTCATTTATTTTAAGACCCTGAGTAAAAATCCGGCCGGTAGTGGAACCCATGCCCCCAGCACGGCAGATGTTAGAGCAAAGGCAGCAGCTTATTTCTCGACGGTTATTTTAAAACCCTAAGTAAAAATCCGGCCGAGAATCGAACTCGGGCCTTCCATACGGCAGGCTTATAAACTGTGCCAACGAGGCGGCATTATTTAAGAAAAATGAAATAATATATAGACGATAAAGCAGACCAAAACTTCTGTGTATTTGTTATTTCTACCTGTGCGCGCAACTGTGACGTGTTGGAAAACGCAGAACGACCAACGTGAACGGCCTCAATGGTTTGAAATAATGTTATTTTCTTTACCGTTTTTAAAAACCACTTGGAATGAGGTTTGTTAAATGTTTCCCCCCATGTGTATCGCTAGAAATATAGCAACGTAGAGCAATTTGTAGAAGAATTGTTCTTGTTGTCACAAACTTCAGATTTTAACCAGAAGAAAAAAACTCCTCAATCCCTAACGGGAGTGGAACCCATGACCCTCTGATTACCTGTCAAACGCTCTACCCACTGAGCTACCGGAATTCACATGAACTCGGCTCTGACCAATTCTTCCAGAGTTTATCCAAACTAATAAACATTTGTGTCATCTAGAGCAAAATCGGTCATTGTAATCTTTTAGTTTTGTATAATCAGGAACCTTTTTAAAAGAACTAAAATATACATTTGTTTTGCATTTCAGGACTGCACCAGTAAAATGTTTGTCACACTTGAGTATTCCAAGCGTGCGAAAGCTATCGAGAAAGATCAGAAACTGACCAAGAAAACATCGAAGTTGCAGCTAAAACCCTGTATTTACAAAAGGCGTTAATAAAATCGCTGGTAAAAGAGTTGGTTCTTTATTTATGCTAATTTTCAAAGCGAAACGATTTCGAATGGCGTCAAGTTTGATATTCTTTTTGCCTCCATTCAGAAAGAAATAGGAAAATTGGAGAAGGAACACCCAAACTTTTGTTGGATAGTGAGGAAGTTGAAAAAGATATTTGAATGAGAAGAATATTGAGTAAAATCAGCAAACCGCCCCTCCAGGTGAAGGACTATAGTACAGCTTTGGTGCGGACGGTTTGGCAAATTTATATCCAATATTAACTTAGAAACTTCCCAAAAAATCACCAAATTCAAAATTCACTTTAAAACACCCAATCTTCAAAAATAAAATACAACTCAAAACTCATCCAAAAAGTCATAAAATATTCAAGGTGATTCTCCTTCATACCATCTCGTTGTTTGTCCGTTGGTGCTGACGGTTTGGCAAATTTATATCCAATATTAACTTAGAAACTTCCCAAAAAATCACCAAATTCAAAATTCACTTTAAAACTACCAATCTTCAAAAATAAAATACAACTCGAAACTCATCCAAAAAGTCATAAAATATTCAAGGTGATTCTCCTTCATACCATCTCGTTATTAGCGAATCGATTTTGTAGATTCGCGTCGTGGGCGGAGATATCGAAAGAAACAGAAAAAAGGGGCAAAAAGCGCGCTTTAGGTGTAGTTCCCTTGGTCTAAAAACTAAAATTGAAGTTTGAAAACTTTGTTTTGTATTGAGTTCTGGTGTTTTTGTTTACTAGTAATAGATTTTCACTATGTATGCATTTGTCGAGCACAAAACGAAGCAACCTTTTAACGGTTTATTCATGTCTTTGAATCTTTACTGTAGTTTTTACTGGATTCTAGCGCTTTCCGTTTAGAGTATACGGTTTCACGGCCAGCTTGAATCCTGAGTACGTGTTGTACGCGTTGGAGGTAAACCTCAATAGTAGTTCACCAGAAAGCGCTTGAACAGGCGACACTCTAAGCCATTGACCTTCAATGTCAAGAATCATGTTGGACACCGCTGGAAACAAGAAATATTGCAGAAAATAAGATAAATGAAACAAGACGGTATTATTTTTGCAGCACCAAAAGAAAAAAATAAAGAACTAAAAGTTACTGTGAGAGACACATCCATCCTGGTATAACCCCTCCCTTTTACCTGGAATAACCCCTCCCTTTTACCTGGTATAACCCCTCCCTTTTACCTGGTATAACCCCTCCCTTTTACCTGGTAAAACCCCTCCCTTTTACCTTTATGCACGGGCATGCTTTTCTTAGCAAACTTCTTTCTCTGCTCTTTCTACGCGGGGCATACGTATCCTAGTAAATCCCCTCCCTTTTACCTTTATGCACGGGCATGCTTTTCCTAGAAATCCTTCCCTTCTCTCTTTGTGCACGGGAATGCGTATCCTAGTAAACCCCCATCCTTTTTCATTATGCACGGTGCATGCTTTTCCTAGAAATTCTTCCCTTCTCTCTTTGTGCACGGGAATGCGTTTCCTAGTAAACCCCCATCCTTTTTCATTATGCACGGTGCATGCTTTTCCTAGAAATTCTTCCCTTCTCTCTTTGTGC
>JAOBRD020493202.1:10156-34711 GCA_027575215.2 Hydrozoanthus sils | reverse complement strand
TTCAATTGTTCACCTTGTTTGATCAATTTCTATTTTCTCATTACCGAGTGACTTATTTTGTATGTGTTATGTAAGGACAAGTTAGATGTTGATAAACTGGCCTGGGCTAAAAGGGTTAAGGACGGCAACACTGACGATGACTGCTTTAAAAACCTGTTTGGATGGCGTAAGGCTAGTTTGCTTTCTCTTTTGTCCCAGTTACGCGTTGTGAACAGAAAAGGATGAAAATGATTTTTTTAAAGGTAAAAGAAGATCAACATAATTTTCTGCCGGTCGTTCTTGTAGTCGTTAAAACTTCATAACTGAGCTTTTCTCGTTGTAATTTTCAAGACGACGGCGTGCAGGTGGCCAGCACGGTGCATTCCAACGTGCAGCTATTGTATTCACTATTGTTCTCTGCCGTCATCGTCGGCGTTACCGCCCACGTATCTTAACCTCCCTAATATGTCCGTACAGGTACGCAGCAGCCAAGGGTCAGTGATGCGGCCTACACAGCAATTCGCCTTTAACCAAGCACAGCGGGCACAGCTTTCAACGAACCTTCAAATCCCCAACAGAACCCAGGTGGTAACTCGACCCAGTATAGCCTCAACCCCAGCACCCACCACACCCACCATGGGAACGTTAGCCTCCACTGGTCCTAATATGGCTGCTCAGTTTTCTAACAAATCGTTTGCAGGTAAGTGTGATATTTTGTGAGAATCTTCGTGTATTGACATACCCCATCAAAAGATACTCTTTCTTTGCTCTCTAGCAAAGTGGAATTGTTGTGTAGTTGTTCTATAATTAAATTATTTTAAGTTAGTTTAAGTTTTAGTTTTTCAACACGTTTAAGAAATTTTGCAGTATGTTTTAAATAGTCAGCCTTTCCCCTATAAAAACAACTGACTTTGTTTGAGGTATGAAAAAGGGGCTTGACAGCCGGTACTCATCCCGGAAATATGTTTTGTTAAGCGGACGAGAGTCCTTCGGATAATCCCTCTAGATATACTGGTTATACGAGCCGGTCAAACGCTATCTGGAGGGGAGAAGGGGAAATGGGGGAAGGGGTAGAACTGGTTATCAAATCACAATCGCTAACCTTCGATCCTTGCACCATTTGGCTTTTGATGACATTTCGCTCATAAGTTAGTCAATTATATTTACCCTAAGGGGTTTGGTGGAGTCTTTAAACTCAGCTTTTTTAGAATTTCCTTGAAGGCCGAGACTGCGTGTGAAGGCCTTACATCATCATATCAATACCAATATTTATGTTGTGACTCCCCTTTACAAGGCTTTTCTGCCATAATTGCAAAAACACTATTAAAAATGTAAAATAATATGCGTTCGTAATAAAATAAAAGCAAAATCCTTTCTCGAGCCTACTGGCCCATTAGGCCGGCGCTTATATTCGGTTTCTGTAGTGTTAAGTGGATGAGAGTCTTTGACTCCCCCTGAACAGGACACTAATCTATCACAGGTTAGCTCCAAGCAGAACTGGTACTCACTTATACAGCTGAGTCGACTGGAACAAATTGGGTAAAGTGTCTTGCTTAAGGACACGACGCAGTGACCTGACCGGGGTTCGCAATCGTGAACCTACAATACGAGTCGAACACTCTATCCGCTCGGCCACTATGCCGCCGATGACAAGGACGATTAATTAGATGTCTAATGGTTCATGATAAACTGGGGATGTAATATACCTACAACCAAAGCCTTTTGTACAACTTGAACCCAAGTCCTATATCAAATGTGTTTAATTGTTTTCATCTAAAGGAATTTCGCCAACGCTGACGCGGCAGTTGGCACCACAACAACAGACTCAGCAGCAGCCACAACAGCAACATCAATTTACACTCCAGGGACAGCGATCACTCCCTGGATCAGCGGTTGCACAACTAAGGAATCAGCTAACAACATCCGCGGGTGGTGTGCAGATGAGCCAAGCTTCGCAGATTCAACAGGGCTTACAGCAGCAGTACCAGTCCGCAGTGAATAGAGTCAGCGTACAGCAGTCACAACAACAGCAGCAACAGCTGTACCGGCAGCGGTTGCAACAACAACAACAACAACAAGCAGCAGCTGCGAGACAACAACAACAAAACACACAAATGAATGCAGATCTTATTCGACAACTAAGCCAGATGAGTGGAGGTAAGGCGTTTGTTGAAGTTACTCGGGTGTGGTTGTACAAAGATTTGATGAGCTTGTCTGCATGATCGTCTTGTGGTGTCTAATCGTCTTTAAAAACAGACCTTCCTTAAGTCCACCAATGCTCAACCACTTTATGCTGACTACGCATGTGCTTCAGCGCGTAACCTCGCGCATGCGCTTTTGTGAGACGGCGATTTGTGACTGAACGACAACATTAAGACACGGACTATTATACCTCGGGCGTTTTGCGAAGCAAACCCTGAGCAATAAATCAAAGTTTATCCACTTCTTGTTCTTTTTCAAATCCGTGGACAGTTCCTCAGTAAAGGTTAAAGCATCTTTTGATAAACTAGTGTCTGATTGTTGAAAACAGGTCGATCTTTTTGATATTATATAGTTGTTTTTATCATTTTTAATATTATTGTTGTTATAATAATAATAATAATAATAATAATAATAATAATGATAATAATAATGACGATGATATTGATAATAATAATTGATGATGATAATGATGATGATGATGATGATGATGATGATGCAATTCTCTACAGTTCTTCTGGGTCTTGTTTGCAATAGTCATGTCTCAGCTACTTCCCGCTGCTTAGAGACACAGCTCTTTTCTCAATATGTGAGCTGTTCCAAGGATGGCCAACAACTGTGTACTTCCAATGATGTCAAGAATGTCTAACTTTCCATGCCAGGATTTGACATTCCTAAAGACTGTCCCAAGTGTACCAATCACTATTTATTATTATTATTATTATTATTATTATTATTATTATTTATTTTTTAAAATTATATTATTATTATTATTAATGTAGTGATAATTATTAAGTCCAAGTTTGAATACGAAAGCACAATAAGGTTAGTGAAAGAAAAACTTTTATTTTCGAATTTTGTTGAAAGTGCTCTCACGTTTGGGGGAATGTCGAAAAACTGAGGTAGACTCGTAATTGATAATGATAACAATCTGTATTAGGGCTCCAAGAAGGCTTCTCAGCCCCAATTACAAATTTAAACTTTAGTACAACAAAAGAACCATGTTCAGTCGTGTTTTTAAAATATAAGTTAATCATTATGTACGTGAATGAAAGATTTCCAATTTTAATTCACGAATATACATAAATCCATATCTGCATTAATGTAATTAGCTATTTGAAAATTATGATTGGTAATAATCGTCTTTCAATTTCCTCGTGAATGTTTCGCGGCTGGTACAATTAGTGATTTCGTTGTCGGTAAACGGGGTGTAACTACGCTTCTTCTGTTCTCAGGGAGCCAGGACGCGCTGAGTACAATTCAGCGGCAGGACTTGACCTCGTTTCAACGACAACTTTCCGCTCCCGCGGAAATGGGCCTTCAGAGGCAAGTTTCGACCGGCCAAGACATGAGTCAGTTTCAGCGGCAGATGTCCACTCCTGGGCCCCAGGACCTCGGCCAGCAGCAACAGCAACAACAGTTTCCTGGCAATCCTCAGTTCCAAGGACAATTTTAACCCTTCCCCTGCTCCCTTTCTTTTAACTGGCCCTCTCAAAATCTTTCAACCAACCATTGAATTCTTTCCCTTGTTTTCTCCCTCTCTCTTGTCCAGATCATTTTGCAGCGGTAGAACCCACGACGTACCTTTTCCCTCTTCTACCCTCTCACCTTCCGTTTTCTCTTTTTTTTCTCTTCTCTCCTCTCCCTTTCTACACCAATAGAGTAACAGAACCAATGGCTATCGTTCTCTTTCTTCTCTCTCTACCCTCACCTTGAACATCAGATTTTGTGCAAAAAAGGATAGGGTCGTTTCATGTAAATTAGTTTTGGACTGTTCGCACTTTGTATAATTTATTATGTAGTGGGACTATATATAGTATGAGGAATAACTGTCGACCTTGACGGGGCGGCTATAATTACAGTTAGTAGGAAAAGACCGCGCACAGCCTAACCCGCGATTGTCGGAGACTGCAGAACGGGCTGGTAGAATATGTGCAATGGCCAGCGTAGCTGGCGATCTGACTATTAGGACGAAAATTTCAAAACTCGGGCGCAATTTTGGACGAGTGCGAAAGGAAACTGGGCGAAAAATATTTTAGGTTTCGATTGACAAGGGGCCAATCAATATTTTCCGTTCACTGGTTGACGGAAAAACGAAATTGAACACGAAAAGCTTATTTTTTCGGGCAGGCGCTCTTTCAGTTCGCCACTCCCCTCATTTCCCAACCAAAGTTATTTTTCGCCCCAAGCTGTTCTTTCACTCGTCAACATGTCACCCGAGCTTTCGAACTTTTCGTCTTAATAGCAAGTCATTTACAAAGCAAACGTATATTGGTGGAAATTATTTTTTGTTTACTTGACCAAGTCAAGTTCCTTTTAATCTTTTAACCCTCTCAGTCCCAGTTGTATTGGCAAATTCTCCCATCTAGAATGGTTAACCCTTTCAGTCCCAGTTGTATTGGTAAATTCTCCCATCTAGAGTGGTTAACCCTTTCAGTCCAAGTTGTATTGGTAAATTCTCCCATCTAGAGTGGTTAACCCTCTCAGTCCCAGTTGTATTGATAAATTCTCCCATCTAGAGTGGTTCATCCTTTCAGTCCCAGTTGTATTGTTAAATTCTCCAAACTAGAACCCTTACTTTTCTTTGAACAAGTTTGGGAGAATTTTACTTTTCATCTTCAGTTGCTTGCTTTGTTTGATCAATTCTTATTTCCTAAATACCATATGGCTTATTTTATATGCGTTATGTAAGGAGAAGTAAAATTGTGATAACTGACTGCGACTGAAAGGGCTACCAAAAGGTTGTGAAGCTTGGTTACTCTTCCTGTGCTTTTTTTTGGTTGTATAAAAATGTTTCTTCGAAAGCACGGAAGTTGTTTTAAAACTTTTTTTTTTCATAAAAAAAAAGCTGTAAAATATTATACTTAATTTGTAATTTAAATAAATAGAATAGTTTCGTTTTGAACGTATATTAAGCAATTATTCCTCGAAGTGTTGGTAACTTGTGGTGGTAATTACCGAGACGCGGCGAGGCGAGGCAAATATCAATCGCTAGGGACCGAGACTGAGGGGGATAATTGTTTTAGTATATGCCAAATTAGACGAATAAATTCAGGTGAGAGCTGGTGAATGTCAAGTTTGAACCAAATTTATCAATTTAAAATTTTCAAACGCAAGTAAGAAAAGCCTGCACTCACTTTAATCGTTGTACTTTTTCTTGAAAATTCGGGGTAAAACAACTTTCATCCTACTTGTGAATACATATATCCAAAATTTAGTGGCCTTTTTTTGTGTTTGAAGGGAATGACTTCGTGAATTTCCTCTTCCAAGATTATCGCAAAACGAGTCGCCATTTTGACAGATTTCTCAAAACAGTAAATATCCTTTGGTATTTACTGTTTCAGGGAGCAATCAGCGCGCGCAAAAAAATCTATTCACCGATTTGGTATATATTAAAGAGATCTATGGTATAACAGTGAGGCTGCGGACAGTTTGTTTTACAAATTATCTGTGGAAACGTTTTTCAATTAATGATGCGTAGTTAATCTGTTCATTTACAAATATCAAAAGTTTTTAAAACTCTTTGGTATCTGTCTTATCCGTTGGCGTCCATAGAGAGTGTTAACTGTGCGAAAGAAGGGCAATAGACCAAAAAGCGTCGCTATACTAAAAGAGATAATGCATAATCATACTCGACTAGTTTCGCGCTGGACGGAAAACGTTAGTGTGATATTCATTTGTTCAGCAGTAGGCTTCGACGTGGAGGCGAGGTTTGAAGCACAAACATAACTAAAATCTTTTCTTCGTTTTCACGCACACCCAAAGACAAAAAAAGACGAAGGCGGCCATCTTGGTGTCCTTAACAAAAGGCACCAACACGGCCGCTATGACGTCAGGTGAAAATGAAGAGTTAAGCTCTCAGTTATTTTGATCTTCTCCGTATATACCTAATCCAAACTTTCCCTCCGCGTTAAACTCATGGTCTTGTGTTATTTTTCTGCTTTATTTCATGCATAAATGAGAAGTGGTAAACTTTTATTTGGAGTTTTATCTCGGCAAATCGCGCGTTTTCTATTGGGCAGAAGTGGCCACATGAATTGATGACGTAAGGTTGCTGAAGCAAGCCTTATCAATGGGTGATGGGTTTGGTCTTTTTACTAAAGTTTTTTTACAGTTAAGTAGCAATCGATAGATGAGCATCAACTTGTTTATAATTGCATGAGATTGGGATTGTTGGAGAACACTCGAAAATATTATGAATCACTCGCTTTCAGCTCGTGATATGATCCAAACCTTTTCTCGTGTTCTCCCAACAATCCCGCGTGTTTCCATGCAACAGAGTATGGAAACACGGAAAGTATCTTCCAAAGCCTAAAGAGAGCTTGAACAACTTTAAGAAACTGGTTTGGAATTAAGAACAAATTATAAAGCTTTTATAAAATAATAACTGATGACGTCATTCATAATTTCTATCCAGATTTAGAAAATGGTCCTTGGCCAATCAGAGCGTTTGTTTTACTGAATTTATTTCATAAAAGTGTTTTGTGTATACCGCCGCCTGCTTAGCAGCCGGCGCCAGTGAGCCTGGCGGGGAGCCTGGGTTCTTTGCTCTAACGCTTTGGAAACGTTTGTTCGTGTCTTCTCGGATGATCGAGGCTGCAACACAAGTCGTGTCTTTCGTGGCCCACTTCTCCGTCGTAGAGAAGCAACGAATTAACATTAAACTCAATGCATTATATTGTTTCAATTTGACTTGTACGCTTTGGGGTAAAAAAAAAGAATTGCACCATGTCGGCGACATATATATTTTTTTGAATATTTTCAGAACTCGACCCTCTGCCTCTTGCCTTGTTCTTGATAAGTTCGAGCCTCGGCGTCCTTAATGCGCATGTGCAAAACGGACATGGCAGCATGGTTCAGGATTCACGCACATTTGGCAATGTGCTCCCTAAAATAAATTTAATGCTGAAGTGACTCTCTGGCCACAGGCTGTATTCTAATTCAAGAGGGCACCATCTTAACTTGTCTTACAAATATAGAGCCACCTTGTCTAAATTCGATTACAGTTAATCCAGGATTAAATTCTAAACTCGTAACTGATTTGAGCTGCCTGTAGAATGGACTTTATATGCTTTAGTTACGCAAATATTTGTATAAAAGGAATGTTTCAAGAGTATTTTTTAAGCAAGGGAATTGGTATTCGTAGATCAGTAAGGTCGGAATAAAGTTGAGGGATAAAGAATCTCGGTGATGGTTACAATCTGAATTGAATGGATCTTTAAGAGCGGGTTGTACTTTCGACACATATTTTAGAAGCTGATCTTTTCTACCTTTGGCAAAATTAACATTTTTGTGATACTTTGTAAATTTTAGCAACTGCAAATCTTTCATGTGCTGCATACATTTTATTAATAGATAAACTTTGATAAAACCATATCCACTAGTGGACTAGAATCACGTTTAGTTGTATTCGAGCTGGCTTTGTTAACGTTTGTTTTTGTTTCTCAAAAGAACTTAGCCGGCTTATCACGCAAGAGAACCGTTGACATAAGCCGAAAGTCTCAAGTATTGCCCTTTCGTTTTGTTTGTATATTGACTTCAAGATGTAGATAGAACGGTTGGTGTTATTCATTCTAACTTTGAACCAGTTGCTGAAACCCTATAAAGTGACCACTCATTTTGCTTGTCTTGACGAGTAAAAATGGTTTGTATTACTCTTTCGAACTTTTGAATCAGTTGATGAAACCCTATAAAGCGGCCATTCATTTTGCTTGTCTTGAAGAGTAGAAACGAGTGGTGTTATTCATTCTAACTGATAAACCAGCTGTTGAAAAGTTTTTTAAAATGTCTAAACTGAAAAGGTTATTTCATTGCCCTCTTAATTTTGACCTTGGAAACTCTGCCGACCAACGCACAGTATAACTTTGCTCACCATTTTTCTACCACAGGAGAGATTCGATCTCTTAAACGTCAAAGGAACCGAATTCTCAACCTTGACCGGACTCCGAATATACAGTGAAAACCTCCATTTAGCAGTTAGAGACAGTTGAAACTTCCTATGGGGCTTTTAATCTGTCTGAGATAGTATAAACATGCTTTGATACCACTCTAGATCTAGTTCTCATGCTTCTCGCGTTTAAAATTTATTCCCTTGCAACGTTATCTTGTATAGATTGGCATTTTTACAAACTTCTATCAGAGTTGTGTGTAGATGAACAAAGAATAAACCTTTGAGTCTTTTTTCGTTTGTTGTAGAACAAGTTTCTCTCAAAGGTTATTCAAGGGAAGGCCTTGGGGGAAGGAGGGATGCGGGCTGGGCCTATATAAACGATTACAAAAAACTTTGTTTTGTTGCTACTTAGTAATTTACGTTGTTTGCTTCACAGCATTTTTATACTCTAAAGTAAGACTAGTCTTTTTTATTTTCAGTTTAAGAGTTATTCCTACCAATGTGAATGTTCGACTTGAAAAGTACCGAAAATCGGCAACAATTGTTTTCTTTTTTAAAGTATTTTCCATTTAAAGCTAGGGTATTAAGGCAGAAACCAGATCTAGAAACCTAATTTAATTAGCCTCACTATGCTTTGCACCCAGCAAACTGGTTGTTGCAACTAAGTTGTGCATGAGGCCATCTGAGAAGTTAAATCCCCTAAATTCCGACGGGATATCTTGTTTTTGTCCGACTCATATGTCGCAACACGTTCTTAAGTGTTCTACGGATAAGGATGAGTTCATAACTTTTAGACGTTCTATATTTAGCGTCATATGGCAAAACGCCGCTTCCTAAGCTTAAGGTCAGCTAATCCACCCGGCCAAATCAAAGCAGAAGATTTTCCTTCCTTTAATAATTCTAATGAAGGGAACTATACTATATAATCTCATATAGTTACAAAACCTCACCCACCACTGTAGTTGCGAGAGTAAATTCGAGCGGTCCGGTGGATTCCCACGGCTCTCGAAAATCCTGGAATTAGTTAACAAGAGCTTTAAGCCTCGGAAATCCTTACAAACTTTGAAAGATCCCTAAAATCCGTAAATTGCTTGCAAGTCATCTGCCGTCAGTTATAGTAAAGGTCAATCGCCTCCATTTATAATGTAATTAAAACGTAGATATTTTTTATGATACCCAGATCTCAAAAGCTTTTGATACCTTTTTTTTATAGAGGGCATCGTTTGGTACTGTTAAAATTCATGTTTATTTTTGTCTAAGTTCAAATTGATTTAACGAGCCCTTGAAAGTCCTTGAAAAGTCCTTGAAAAACATGTTTGGTCGAAAGCAAGCCGCTATATTAATGTGTTAATGTCTAATCGGGGTTAGGCATGCCGGTGTGTATACAGTATAGTCAAAAAATTACCGCTAAAAACTACGAAAATGTTTAGGTTATATTGCAGATAAAGAAGATGAACCATAGAGTGTTATAACATATAGATTCTCCGGTTCTCTGTTGATGCTGTAGATCAACAACGAAACTTGGATTATATATAACGCCTCACTCAAATCTGTATGTTGTATTCACAAAGAAGACGGCGCGGTTATGGATAAAAATTCAGTTGTATCAAAATCGATTGAATTACAGGGTAACCCCGTTGATTTAAACTTTGATGGGAAACAAATAATAGTTCGCATTAGCTGGGGTTCAATTTAACCGAATTTGAGTTGACAGGTTTTGTATCAAAGATCAAATCCTGGAGAAGTTAGATTTTGTTCAAATTAGCGGGGGTTTCGAATTATCCGAGTTCAATGATTACCAGGGCTCAACTGTAATAACTTTTCATGAAACCCCAGAAGAACAATAACAACTCAATTCTATATGTTATATTTACAATAGTTTTATAATGTTTAAGTCGGATATTTTGAAAGTAATGGCAAAGTTTGCCGCTCAGGTGCAGAGTAGATTCAACACTAAGCTAGGTAGACGACATCCTGATGGTGGGACTTAATCTAAACTTTTGTTGGATAGTGAGGAAGGCATTCAGATTTACTCATTCAAATTGTCTGACGAGTTCGTGTGACCGTCTCCTAAGAGTTTGTTTTTACAACCTCCAGCCTGTGATCGTTTTCACTAGATTAACATAGAAAAAGTGAAAATGCAAGGCTGAATACTACGAGGTATTAAACGTGTCAGTGAAAAATCGCGATTAGAAAATCGGACAAAGCCAGAGTTAGCAGTGTCGTTCTTTTTGGGACTTGCAAGTGACACGTAGCGATATGAATAGATACATGAGTTCTAGTGTATTTATTACGCTCAAATGCTTTAACTCAATCCTCACCTCTATCACACCACCCCAACATCAAACGGTACACGTGTACACTCGCGTGTTAACAAGTGAACCGAAGAGAAAGAGGTGGAACGTATCGCATCCGTCCACCGGATAGAACTACCTGTAGAACGCAGCGACGGTTTGACAGAAAAAACTGTAAAGCGCTAGAACATGGCCAAGCCATGCAATAAGATGTAAACTGAAAAAGCATTTCTCTTTGGTTCGAAAATATTGAAACATATAAACTTTATTTAATATGTCACACTATTCAGCCTTGCATTTTCACTTTTTCTGTCTTTACAGTTTGGCTGAAAGATCTTACATGATCCTGCGACAAATTAAGGCATTTTGACTTCGTACGGTTTTTGCATTACAGTTTATAGCAACATAGAGACGGGTTTTGAGCCCTTACTTTAATCCATCTTAATCTTCTCCAGTTTTGTTTACTCTTCGGCTTGTTGTTCATGTACTTGGTTATATTTAAATCCCTTTTAAAACATTTAATTAAAAATACTCGGTTCTTTTTTACTTTTCAATCACTTAGCTAGACGTGCTAGCTTTGAATTTACATGTCTGAATTTGGTTTAAATCCACGATATTGGCTCTTTGGCCCAATTTTTTACGCGACGCCAAAGAAGAGGACCTCGCCTTAATCGCAAACTTACAATTGTATTTTGCGCGTAGTAGGCTCTTTGTAGTTAAAGGTCATGTGACCACACCTACCTTAAATTAAATAGCTATGACAAATGTTCAGAAACGGAAAAAGCAGGTCAACATTAGTTAGTGGTGTAGTCACGTGACCCCTAGTTGCAGAGAGAGCCTATCAAAGTGGGCGTTGTATTGTGTTGTAATGTGGATAAAAACTTTAAACCAGTCGTAAATCAATATTAATTGAATAGTGTAACTTCATGAGAGCTGACAAAAAACCACAAATATGTAACTCCCACCAACTATTACCTTGTAGGAGAAACCGCTGACCAATCTATGTTTGCAGTTTTATTTCCCACTATTTGAACACAGCCTGGGTTCTCGTATCTAAGTTAGTTAGTTAGTGATGCGTTACTAGAAAACTCGAGCGATTGTTTGTATAGGTGATCGCCTAGTTCCTCATAGAATTTAAGGCTAACATCACTTGTGTTTTCAATTTTTATCAAAATTGCCCGAGTCGCTTCGAGACGAGCGCAATTATTTTTGGAAAAAACTAAAGACACAAGTGATATCAATCCTAAATTTTACGAGGAACAGGCGATTACATGTTTATCACATCGAAGGCAAAATTCTTCTTTCTCCGCGTTATCCAACATGAAAGCGTTGCATGATTCATCTATCCCAAGTTTCTTCGAAAATTACCGGAGATGTAACAAAATCTTGTGAAGTATTCAGAAACGTTCGGAAATCTTCAGAAATTTTCGAAAATCCTCGGAAAACGTTCTATCGCATTTTCAAGTATTTTAAAATTTTCGGAAAATCTTCGGAAGAATAACAGCACCCAATCAGCGCTAAGCAATTTAGCCCTGATTTAGCCCTGCTCCCGTTGTTATCCAATTAGTCAGCTCGAATTAATTTTGCCCTCTATGTTATAAACTTTATTACAACTAACGAGCTTTCAAAATAGAAATGATTTATTAAATAAACTAATCAAAATTCAAAATGATCAAAATAGTGTCCTTGTTGCATGCCCTCTCTAATTGATTGTATCCAGGTTTAGTTTACAAATTATAAACTTCGAGAGATTTCAGTGAAATACCAGCGAAATTCGGCGTTTTATTTGTATCGCTTGATGAGAGTTGAGATGAATAAGAGCCGAGTTTTTCTGTATCTTTGCTTAGCTAGATTGTTACAGGGCAATAAACCATTTCTACCTTCGACGACTATTTCTGTCTTTGACGAGGAAAACCCGCAGCTTCATTGGCATCAATATCAATATAAGTCTTTGATGTAAAGATAAAGTTATTTCCGTATCAAAGATATCGGTAAACGTGTATTTTCGTTAATACCAATTATTGGCTTTTCTGACTATCCATTTAGCGTCGCTAGACTTACTTCCCTTTTACAAACAATAATGTAAACAGAGTTAAAGAAAAAGCAATGTTTTTGCCTCCAGCAAACACCTCAGAAATGCCGTTTATTAACATTTTCAGTATATTATGCTGGTTTTTAGATAAAAGCGAGAACACAGCCTGTTACACATGTGTTTATCAATCATCGTTGAGTCCTGGCTTAGCCTCAAATATTTTTGTAACAAAAAAAAATTGAGGCGCTACCTTTTGAAAGTATTTATGCATAGTATATATAGGATAAGGTCATTATAACAGACAATCTGGCCAGTTTAGCACTGGGGGGGGCTTGCTTACGATCACATCCCACTTAAATCAATTTCCGATAGGAAACAGCACTCGAGAGATTGAAGTTTGTTCGTCCATAAAGCAAAGAGTTGTTCTAAGAATGTAAATCATCTTTGGACATAAAAGGACATATTTCTATTCAGTATAAGATAAATCTTATACAAGTAGAATCGTGTAAACTTTCGTAAGGTTTGCAGTTTTCAAACTGAAAGCAAGTCTCTTCACTATTACTCACTCACAGTGAGTTGTTTTTTTTGGCATGAAAGATATTACAATACCGAAGATCTTTTAACCTTCAAGATTTTAATCCTAAACAGGACTTGCTAAATAAACTGAATGACAAATATAACGCAAGATGTTAAAAAAAATTCACCAACGCCCTTTTATAAAAGTTGTTTTTAAATAGCACAAATTGTTATTCTTGCTGAGGTAGGCTTTGTAGTTATACAAATTCTACAACGTTGAAAAACTTGTTGCTAGAATTTAGAGTACTCGATGATTAAGTTAAGTCAATTGCGCTATAATCACTTTCTTAAATTAGGACTATCTGTTAAAATAAATTAATTTGATGGCGCAATGTAAATTACCTGTTCGTATATTATCTTTTAACCTCGTGTACTAGATACTAACAAAATGAAATAATGGACAGATGGAAAATGAGAGCAAAAATGAAAAAGAGATTTGCAACTTGTGTGCGGTCCTGGTGGGCAGGAAACGCAGGCAGCAAAAGACAATACGTGAAAGAATCAGGCTCTCAGGTCCGCTGTCTCGCGTTAGACCATTTGTCAATTTTCGCCTCATTCGGTTGGCATAAAAACCAGATTACGGTATAGAGTAAATAAAAAGATTTTGCCAATAATCCCATTCTTTTTTATGTGTAAGTCGCTTTGGATCCGTTGAGTTGCGCCAGCTATCGTTTGCCAAGAAACTCAGGTAGGTTTGATATATTTAGATATTTTTGATAAATCGAGAGAATGTGGTAATCTTTTAGTTCAAGCACTGAATAACTTTTACGTTCTTTCAGTAACTTTTACTTTTCGCAGCTTTAAAAGATCCAGTTGCAACCTTTCATCATTTCACATAAAGCGAAAAGAACTAAAGCCTTTTCATTAATAAAGACAACAAAACTAGTGGCTGTACCATTGCAAATTGTCTAGCTTAGAAGGACGTTAGGCTATGAAAACAAAAACGAGATTTTGGTCAGTAAGAGAAAATTTTAAGGTTCGTAAGGCAAAATGCTTTAAACTCATTCATTAAAAAAACTAGGTGGGGCCGAATTTCGAGAAGTTGACATTTTACTTTTTAGTTACAATAGGTCGTCTTGCATTGTTGTTGAGAGAGTTGATGAGAACAACCGTTAAAAGCAGTAACGAGCATGGAAGGGAATTTTTAAATTTCCTAGCAAAGTGAATGGCCACAAACTTACAAAAAGTTTAGATCTATATGCAAACAAATCAGCATAAAGAAGGAAATAAAAGGTTAATTGACCGCAACAAATAAATACTATAGACTGAGTGTAGGCTTTGGTAGATTGTGCTCGAAAAATAAGCATATTATGCTTTTTGCAGTGCTCGTATTGTTTAGGAATTATGCAAAAAGTATGCTACATTCTGAAAATTATGCTCTCTGTCAACGAAATTATGCTACTTAGATATTAAGGAAAATAAAGATTATCAGTAGCTTAACTCTATCAATTTTGACTTTAAAGTGCTACCAAAGCCATTTTGTCATTGGTACTTTTCGTAGCTGTAAGGGCTTTTCACTTCTATTCAACTGTAAATGGATAAAAGTGCTAAACTGATAATTTTAAGTCCGCGAAATAAGCTTTCAAAATATAGTGCATTCAGTGCGAACAAAATTCAAAGCAGACGACGGCGATTTATGAAGTCACAAGGTTTGAAAGGACTCCAAGCTGCTCTACACTAGCGTTTACAGCGAACTAGCAATTTTTTTTGCTCAAACACTGAGCCATCAGCCATGTAAACTTCGCTATCATCATTCGAATTGGACAGGAAAAAGAGATTATTCTCCTGGCTTTCAAACCATGTGACATCACGCATATCTAATGAGCTTAAAAAGTGTTCGCAGCTTTGCGCTAAAATAGGCATTTTGCTTTCGTAAATTCTTCGCAAAATTTATTTTTAAAACTGGATGCAAGTGTGTCAATTTTAGATGTTTTAAACAAGTTTGAAGATTTCGCTGCAGTCGCACTTTAGTAAGCACTCTTTCCAGTCTATTATAGTCTTTAGCATCGCAATTACGCATGTGCGCATTTCGAAAAACCGAATAACTCAACAAATGATATCAAAATCAACCATTTCTGGGTTCTGAATCATTTAGGTCAGAAAGTTATAGCTCACATACTTGTTTTATAGACGCCATCCACTCAAGCAAAGCCCTCAGTTTAGCATATAAAGACAACTACAGTATGTATGTTGTTAACGTCTATGTTATCGGTTATTGCCAAGCATTACACAAGCCTGTAAATTGTTTGCGAGAGCATGTTCTTGCGAATCGCTGAACGACGAGTTCAGAATAGAGATACTTGTTCAGCGGCTGCAGACGAGGGCTGCACCAGCAAAACATTCATAACTTTAGAAGACAAATGGGTTAGGTAATAGAACTACAATGGGTCTGATTGTTTTCAATGTAGAAAATCTCGGATTATGCTAGCAGTGCTAAACTGGAATAAAAGCTTAAATTAATTCTCGTTTTGCTAAATTATGCTTAACACTATGCTAGCACAATCTTCCAAAGCCTAATAGAATGCATTTTATTTTAAACCATTTCATTTTTTAAAGCAAAAAGGAATGTCTTTCATTTGAAGTCGAGTTGTCTGTTTTACTTGATTGCATAATCAGTTATCAGGAGTTTGAGGCTATGCGCATTATCAGGTGATAATAAAATTTATATATACGTAGGTCAACGGGATGCTGTAACTTTTGACAGTTATCGAGATAAAAACCTTCCAAGTAGCTCACTCGAGTACTGGAAGAACTGGTTTCTCTACGTGGGGCAAAAATGTCACTGTTGGTTTTGATAAGTTACTGATTAACTGTTTACTAGCGCCAGGTTTTGGTTCAATTTTTTCTTTCATAGATCAGTTGATATATACGTTGCTACTACTGAATACGGTTTTAATACACAACAACGCGTGAGCTGCGAAGGTATGAAATTTGTGAAAAAAAAAAACTCTTAACATAACATTAAAAGGAATGTTAATTCTAAATGAGAGTAAAAGTAACCGGAATCTATCTAAGGATCCAGGATGAAACGGAAATTAGCCTTTAGTAAAATGGTATTCAAAAACATTGAAACTCAGTACTTTAGCCATTAAAACATTTAAAACTAATACTGATAATAGAGATAATAACCGTGAAAAGAAATAACATGATAGATATATGGAATGGTAATATTGAATGGATTTTGATACTGAAAAGTAGTTTAAAGACTAAAGAACTGACAAATCAAATATAGATATTAAGCAGCTTCGCCGTCAGTAGATAGTGTTTTACTTGTTACCGGCTGCGCCCGTAACCAAAATTGATGTTTCACTTTCAGTCTCTCTTAGTCTTGGAACCCATGCAGAAACATACTTTTTCATATTTCACTGGTGAAATACTAAGAATTAAACACTGCAGCTAATTATATTTTTTTCCGACGATTAAAAAGAATAGATGTGGTAAATAAACAAGTTAGCTTCTTTGCTGGTCTTAGTTTCCCGCCTTTCGGATCGCGGGTGTCTTTTTCGCGCCATTAGGGAGTTTACAGAACGAGGAGGGTGACGGCTTCCAAAAAACATATTTCTTCCTTTTCCGTTTCAACCATGTCTGGTTCGTTTGCCCTCTCATTTGTCCTAGTGACACCTTATGATAAGAAAAATATTAAAGCTTCTTGCATAAAGATAAAAGAAGAATGAGAAGATTTTCTGTTTATCGTTACCGCCGTAGTCGCAACAACTCCAAAATTAAGCTTTTCACGTCGTAATTTTGAAGACGACGGCGTGCAGATGACCCGCACAGTGCATTCCAACATCGAGCTGTTGTATTCACTATTGTTTTCTGCCGTCGTTGTTGACGACGCCCTCCTCGTTTCGTAAACTCCCTGTTTTCGAAAATGCGACGTGCGAGTCCGCTTTTTCGCGCCATTTTCGAAAATGCGACGTGCGAGTCCGCTTTTTTGCGCCATTTTCGAAAATGAGACGTGCGCGTCCGCTCTTTCGCGCCATTCGTAATCCTGTCCTTTCTAAAGTGTTTGCACAAACCTGGAATTCAGTTGATTTGGTGAAAGAAAATTTATTGTTTGTGAAAATAGTAAAAAATGAAACAAGAAGAACAACACCCCAAAAGGATGATTTATGGTTTTAGGGAATTATTGAGTTTTTGTAAGCGAAGAAGATTAAGAGAAACCGATATTACTCTCGGGAAAAACTGCAAGAAAACAAACCGGGCCGCTAAAGACGGTTGACAAGCAGTTGGGATTGATTTAAGCAATGAAACAGAAAGTGAGACGTAAAAGTTTTAGTCGTTTATTCATAAAAAATAATGTTGTTGCTTTAAATCAATCATTTTTGTTTTTTGAAAAGTTAGGCCTTAGAAGTTCTACCTCAACATGATATTTTGTTTTCTCCTTTAAAAAAAGTGTCTTCTATTCGCCGTTTAATTACACGATAAATACGGCTTTGAATTGCTTAGCTAAAAGTTGAAAATTGAAACGAGTTTAGCCAACAGCTCCAAATGTGCTTTTGAAATGCACTTAGAAAGTTATACGATGGCTGTGAATAGTAAGTTTCTTTGGTTTTTGAGTGGAAAAAGTAAGGCTTTGTGACGAGATTCGGCCTTAATTTTTGTTTGTTTATGTTCGGTTTGACTTCTCTTTATTTTGGTTTTTTCTTATGCCTAATAAGCTTTGGTAGCAGGCTAATGTAGCAGGCAGTAAGGAAAAACGGAATTGTAGTCGTAGATACAATTTAAAGTTTCTATCGATCTGATTCATTTCATTCACGATTTTACAATGGGACATACGGACGCAATTCTCAAGGTAACAAGATAAAATATGGCGAAAACAAATTTAGCGTTAAGTTGAATGTTTAAGCGAGAAAGGAAAAGAAAGAAAACAAAGGAATACGTTGGCACGAATTAAACATGTTTGAATTTGTATAGGTAATCTCACAAGGCTTTTCTCGTTCAATTAGGAAATAATTTGCACGAGTGGGTTTTCAAAACTAAAAGTATCAAAATTGCATAAGCCCGTATTTGAGCTTATTTAAAAACACATAAGTGCAAATTATTTTAAACTTGAACCAGAAAAGTTACGTAATTACTTTTTAATAATCGAAGTGGCTATATGAGCGGTCTAATAATATACTCAACAAAATTACAGGGCAAGTATAGAAAGAGTTTCTAATCAGTATAAAAGGGACCAGCATCGAAATATTGACAAGAGTAATCGTCGTCGAGGTTGAAGTCATAATCATAGTCGTCGTTGCAAACTTAGTCCAAGTCGTAATCGTATTGGTAATTATTGTATTAGCAATAGTCGTAGTCGTCGAAGCCGTAGTGTTAGTAGTAATTGTAGTCTTCGTAGTAGTCGTGGTCGTCGTATTCGTAGTAGTCGTAATCGTAGTCGTAATCGTAATCGTAATCGTAGTAGTAGTATTAGTCGTAGCAGCTGTAATAAGCGTAGTCGTCGTAGTAGTCGTAGTCGTGATCCAAGTTGTCGTAGTCGAAATCGAAGTCGTAATGGTAATAGTCGTTGTAGTCGTTTAATTGTTGCTGTAGTCATAAGTACTAGTCGTAATCGTAGTCGTGTTCGAGGTCGTAGTCGCATTGTAGTCGAAGTTATAGTAATACGAAAAACTTTATTTTCTATTCATATTTTACTAATATAGTTACATCAGTGATATTACATGGACGTTAATGACATCAAATATATCAGAAACATATTCTTAGCATACAATACATTACAAGAGAAGAAAAAGCATTATTTCTTATTTGAAAAAGTTAAATAATAGATAAATTATTTACTGAGTCAGGCAGTTTTTAATTATCTATTGCTCTACACCAATCAGAATTGAGAAGTTTTGTTACGTGCACTATTGAAGTTGAAATTCTTGGTTTTCACAAAACTTAAATCTAATACTTTGAAACTTTTCTTAGTACTTGTGTAAGAAAATCAAAACCAGCTAGTAAAATAATGTTCTTCTGTATATCTTTAGGGGCTTTGTTTAAGTGTTTACTTAATTTTGTTTATCAATCAATCAAAAAAAAAAAAAAATACATAGCTTCAACTAATCAACGATATTTCTGAGAACGGTTTATGGTTACAACGTTTTTATGTGCTCTGCAATATGAATGTTAAATTGGCAATTAAAGAGACAGTGCGCATGATTAGTTACATTAAAACCTATCAATTGTTCAACACTACAAAAATGATAACAACACTGAGCAGCAAAAACAAAACGAATAACTACAATTATGGTATTTTAATGACAGCATTTTGGCTATGGCGATGGCAGTAGCAACGTAAGTAGCTCAGCTTTAGAAATAACCAAGTTTATGGCTGTTACTTGTAAGATCTGATAGATGGCTACAGGGTTATCGATATAAGACTGTAATGTGTCTAAGCCAAGTTACAGTGATTGTTGAGATAGTTGCTTGACTGAAAAAATGTCAGTGTCAATATGCATAGCCAAATATTTTGTTTTAAGTTGTAAACTCTTAAGTGTACTTAAAAATCCTCGTTGAATTCGAAGAAAGATGAAACACTGCACTACATAGGCTATTGTTTAATCGAAGTCGACACTAAGCAGAGCACTGTTTGACGAATAAGCGAGTTGGATCAAATTTCGTAATTGGCCCATGACTTTCTTGTAGCAGGCAATCAAAAGGAAAAAGCAGAATAGAGACTATTTCGACAAAAAACATTAGTTCTATATTGTGTTCTAAAAGATATACATTAGAGGCAAACTATTTATTTCTAACAAATAATAGCTGCATAGTAATTGATAGATTTAAAACCGGGTCATGACCTTTTGTTCCATTCTGATACATCTATTATAGAAACGAATTCCTAAAGTTATCATCTTCATTCTTAGCACTTATACTAATCTTAGCATTGTAAAAAAATATTTGATTTACTATGGTCAGCTGTGTTCAAATGTTACGGTATTGTTATGTTACATTTGTTTAGATAGAAAATCACTCTGTTACTGATTATTTTTTGAGTCAAATACACTAATCATGTAAACCGTTTGTTGTCGCCAATGGTGTTTCTACATGAAGAAAATACGGAACTTGCGTAATTATAAAGAGTCATTGATACTGTAGCCATGCAGAATAGCTTTTCTTTTTTTTGTTTCTTTTGCTGTTGTAAACATTTTTATCTCGTGGTTGAAATACCTACAAATGCATTCTTTCCGAGTTCAGAAAGTATGGCTCCACTTTATATAAGTTCGGTAAAGCCGACCTCGAGCGGAAGGTTCACTCCATGGAATGGCGCACTTTCTCCGTAAGTAAGGACCAGTTAAGTTTCGTCGAAACGCGCAGTTTTTCTACTTTATTTCACAAAATGTTTTTTGGTTTATTTTTGCGGTAAGGTTAGTAATAGTATAACTCAATCCAAACTGTTCCAAGGCCTCTTCACCCGCTATACCTTAACTTTTGGTCGAATTTTTGAAGTCTCAGTACCGTCACTTTGGAGTTGTTCTCTTATAAGGAAGTGTTCGCCACAAATCAATAAAGTGATTTCTTTGTATATTTAATTTGTAACTCAAAACATTGTTTAAAGAAACATTAATATGACAATCATTCTCAGAAGAATAGCTTGCGTTAGACGCGGTTTTAAATACGAGAGGAAACACGAAGGAATCAAAAGAAGGTAATTTTCCTTCAGAAATTGTTGGTCGTGTTGGCTCTTGTTTGTTTCTTTTTTATGTTTTGTTTTGTAAAAAGGCAGGGCGTTCTAGCACTGCTGTTTTTGGTAGACTGAAATTTTCTTAAATTGACTGCAACCCTAGTTTTGTTTTGGAATTTCTTAATATGTTTCCTTCGTGACGTTTTTGAAACAAAAATTGATAAGAAGACTGTACGTTGGGGAAAACTTGGTCCGGAACAAAGTCATCATAACGCCGTCTTGGTAGATGATAGAAAGCTTGAAACTCACAACTCACAAACTTGTTTTAGATTAAGAGGTTCATGCATAATCACGAACCTTTCTTAAAGTCGGCGAAGTGCATGACCTTGAATCACACAAAACAAGAAGTAGTTGTATTGGATGCACCATATCGGTTCTGCGGCGAGACGCGCTGGTCGGAAGCCACTTTAAGTGCTTATATCATATTTAAGTACACAGCAAGCATCGAATTTGTTTAACATATATTTCGTTATGACTTCAGTGCCATTTCACTGGCTGCTTGCATTTTATTAACACGTACGTATGTGCAATGACTGCTGTTTTCAGTTGCAGTTTTACCCATTATTGTCGAAAACCTATATATGAATTAAGAATCTTTTATTATGTTCTTCCTGAAGAGTTAAAAAACTGGGGTTATTTAGTCGAACTTGTGAATCAATGATTGGAATCGTATATGAAATGAACCATCATTCTTTTTCTTTTTCTTAATGAATAGACTTAATTGGTTGCTGTTATTCATTATAAATTCTGAGCCAGTTGTCGAATATCTATAAAGTGACCACTTCTTTTGTCTTGAAGAGTATGACCAGGAAATATCAATCTTTGCATCAAACTAAAAATTTGAAAAGCATGACTTGAAACCTCAGTAGGAAAATGTACTATATTCAGAATAAAAGAATTGATGAGTAAGTATTGCTTATCTTGTTTTGTGCAAGGGAAAAATTTAATGAAAAAGGAAAGAACACGATTTTTTACAGGCAGAATATTTTTTATGTATCTTGCTAGTGTTACATGCATGTATTAGCCCGGCTACTCGATTTTTTTGTCCACCTAGAAAATTAGTCGTAAATATCGATGGTACACCATAAAGAGCCTTTCATGTATACTAAATACGAAACTAATAGCTAGCCTAGTACACAACAGAACAAAATAATTAAGAAAAATAAACAACTGAAACTGATTTAGGGCTGGAAAAGTTTCAGACAGATAATCGCCATTTTATCTCGGATCAAAGTATGTTTAGTAACCAGTGACAAAGCAACAAACACAAGATAGGAGTGATAGGGTATTCTAACCTGACGTAGACATATTCAGAGATGAAGTATCTTGATCAGTGTTGCGCTGATTGTCGTAGTTCAGATTTAATAAATTCATTCTTAAACTTACGAATCAATATTTAGTACAGTTTTTCCTTTCCGGGCAACATGTATTTAAGCTTGTTGGTAGTCTGTTTGGTGGGAAGTGTCATACTTGTGGTTTCTGAAATCGTTGTACAAGGATCGACTTATTACTCAGAACGGATATAATTCAAAATAAAATTGAAGTCACTGAAGAAAAACAAAAAAATCTGGCGGAAATAAAAACGAAATCTTACTTTGAGTTGTGAGTGGTAAGTTTTCCTTCTCATCTTTGGTTAGCATATTTAAACTATAACCACACAGCATCATTTGCCAGTGGCATTTGTTATCGCTTCTTTCTTTACAATTGTAGATGTTTAACGAAGCGGGTAGGGAATAAATCCTTAAATACCGACTCTTTAAGGTATTGTTCATGAGATCAAATAAATCTTTTGTCCCTTGCAGAGTTTGAGAGTAATCCGGCAATATCTATTTCATTTCTAAATTGAAAATCTTTAGCCTTACTGCTTGAAGTTTGTATTTTCCTTTGCAAGCTTTTCTTGTACTTCATCTCATTGCCCAGGAGATACTCTGAAACTCTTCTCGAATTTGAATCGCCTTTGCTCTTGGTCTCACAAGTTAGTTAAACACGCAAATACTCTGACCAGCACGAGTTTTCACTGTTGCGACATAAGCCAAGAAGGTCAGGTCTAACTATAGACTCTGATTATCTTAATCTTACATACATGTCAAAGAATTTCGACATCTGCAGTGCCAACAAAACTTGCGTTTGAATACAGAGCAAACTTAAGAACGACTATATCACGATTGAAGAAATTGCCTCCTTACTGTCGGAAACCGAATCAACCTTTACCGCGCAACTTAGAAACGCCTAGGTGGCTTATAAAAACATTTATTGGTTTGGTTCACAGTAAGACCTTGACCTTGGTGTAAACGTATATTTTATATAGCAAGCCGGCAATTAAAACACTTTCAAACAGTTTCAGGAAATTCTACACAAGCCTGCCCTTGGATACAAGATATAACGTAAAAAATTCAAGTGTTTTTGTTTAGTACTTACACTAATTTTGGAATCTACGGTCATTACTGTAATCTTAACACATTTAAACAAAGAGATTTCGGCACAAATTGCACGCTTTTCATTTATCGTTATGTTTTGGTCTTACGATCAAACCAATTTTACCAACCAGTTAAAAGGCAGTAGCTTAACTAGCCAATCGCAGCATACAGCAAAAAAGGAAGAAAGAGTAGGCATTTAACATAAACATAAATATATCCAATTCAAACCAAAACAGTTGATTAAGTATAAAAGCACAACATCGCGAGGTAAGACGCACATGCAGTTAGTTGCAGCCGAAGGAGGCGTGATTTTCCACATATGCACTTTGGAAACAAATCGTTGAAGACAAAAAACCTCTTAACCATGGCGATGGAGCCTGTTTTTCAAAGGAAATATTCTTAAGTGTGTATCTGAAAGAATAAGAATAAGAATAAGTAACAAGACAAGTTCTAGTTATCTTTAAAAAACCTGAAAACCTTCATAGGTCTCGTTCAATTTCCTGAAAAAAAAGTGTTATCCGGAACGATTAATTAAACCGGAGTAGCAATATTTAACACATATATATTAAGTTATTTTATCTATGAAAACATCGAGTTACAAAGGCACAAGAGGCATTTATCTAGCGATTTGAAAACAGTAATAATTTCGTAGTTTAAATCACACTTTAATTTTAAACTTTTTGTTTCTTCCTTGCTGTAGATCTATTCTGAAAAAAAAAACACATAGAAAGTCTGAACTTGAGCAGCTCTTTCAATTTGAGATGTTCCAGCTTGAAAAAAAAAATGAAATGGTATATGATTGTAACCAATTCATTTCTTAGGACTCAATAGAAAAAAGTTGTTGAGTGGGAAAAAATTAAGCTTAACTTAAAACGATATAAAACTGATTTCTGTTTAAAACTGACCGGAATATTGCAAGTTTCACATGTAAAGAGTTTGAACTGATTTCGTGTTTGTTTATGTATCAGTCAAATGAAATCCCCACCCTAACCCCCCCGGGACATACTGGGGAAAAGGTGGGTGTATGGAAATTGTATTGAACAAAAAGATTGCCCAAGGGGGTAGGGGATTTGTCAAATATTGTCGCCCTCACTATATACCCTGGGGGAAAACATGGGGACTTTGTCAACTCTTGATATTCGAGGTTTGATTGGTGAACAGTCTAAGAAGTAGAAGAATACTCCATTTGCTTCGTTATGGACAAAATATAAGGCCCCATGGTTAGGGGGTAGGGTTTTTGAGCATATCGGGCAGCACTTGTTTACCATGTCCCCACCTTGTCCCGGGGGAGATAGGGTGGGGGTTTCGCTTGACTTAATGATCTAAATGTTTTGTGCCGGCCGCCGGAGTTTTCAGTCCAGCGAAAACAGCTTAACTTGGTATTGTTACTACACTGCAAACGAAAAAGTTTTTCATTATTGCTGTTTTATGGTACTCTCAACCTTCTTGTCAGATTATCAGTGATGGTTAAACTACAATACGTGTTTCAACATGACAAA
>JAOBRD020493202.1:0-10056 GCA_027575215.2 Hydrozoanthus sils | reverse complement strand
TGTTTTATGGTACTCTCAACCTTCTTGTCAGATTATCAGTGATGGTTAAACTACAATACGTGTTTCAACATGACAAACATGAACAGATATGATCAAAGAAAATTATTAACTCACTTACTGGAATTTTTTGTACTGAATAAATTAGCTACGTTGCGGCCGCATCTTACGACCTTCATCAGGAAACTTGTTACAAATTAAGACAATTCGCGTCTTTGAATCATTTCCAACTGGATGAATGACAACATTCACCGTCATAACAGATATCGGTGTTCAATAATCCTTCATTTAACATTTTGCTCCTTTTTAAAATTACACTTTATAATTCCTTCCTTTAACTTTCTATAAGAAGCTACTATTGCGTAACAACCTTTTCGAAAAGTTTCTTCCAGAACAGAAGACCTTTGTAGGTGGTCAACTTGCGCCATTTGAGTTTTTTTTTAACGAAATCAGTAAGTAATCACAGACATAGAAGGAAATTTCGTTTTTCACAGCAAATTGGAAAGTCTTTCCCGGCAGGATCAGCATTATAATGATTTTAAATTACTTTACGTCCGTTATTATTGACACCCGTGTAGCTCTTCTGACTCTTGCACTAAAGAGATACAAGCGCTGTTTTACAAAAGAATGACGAAGAACATGCAAAAAAGTTTGGATCTTGCCAAATGCTGCACTTTGCCAGTTCTGGGTCGGTGCTCCTGACTTTTTTGAGAGTGAGACATAAAGTGATTGTGCTTCCCTATTAATCTGTTTTTAAACTATGTTTTGCAGTGGTATTTTTGTACTCAGTTCAAAACATGTGATTTATCAGTATGCTTGTTTTCATACATAAATAACATTGCTTACCTATATTGCCTGAAAGACTCGGTGAAACCTTTAACCTTACTGTGGAAATCTAATGCTAACGAGAAACTCTTTTGTTCTATCTCGTCATTGTGCATTAACTATATATTATGATTAACCAATCACAAAGTAATAAAAAAGAACTAGGTAACCACAGTTCAGAAAATATAATGCACAAATAGTGGTAACGCTTATTTTTCTTGTTAGGTATATAAAAACAAACTTTAAAAGAACACTTAGGCTGAGGTTACCTACAAATCACGAACAAGCTAGGAAAAATCACCAAGTTGAAATTTGATCAGACGATTTTTAATATTTTATTTAATAATTGTACACAGATTGAGATATATGTACATGCATGTAAGTTCGTAAAATTACGAAATAAGAGCAACTCAATAATTTGAGGCTGAAATTACCAAAAATTAAGAACTGAACAGACCCGCTTCAGCTAAAAGTTGCTGTGTTTTCTAAAAAAGCGTGTAACGAACCTTCACTTGCTGCACATTACAGCTGAACAAAAATGGATTCAAACACAGATAGAGAAAGCATTATATTTTTCTAGCAAATGGTTTTTCTTTTAAAATAAATGGACGTATACCTATGTGGTAATTGCGGATGTTTTGAGCCAACCAGCTTTACCAGCGATCTGTTTGCTGCAGACATTTAATAACTGCACTGCCCACACACGCAGTTATTATGGCAATCTGACTTTATTAGATGCTATTGTTCAGCATCGGGCTCTCTTTTTGATCACTTTCTCATGCGGCTCCGTAAGTCTACATTGCGCTTCCGCTGAGCTATATATAACTTTAAAACTGCCCATCATAGTGTTCAGTCGCATATTTTCTTCGTGTGAGCCAGTTAAAAAAACGAAATTAATGCAGTTGTTTTACTTTTCCTTAAAGTATGAACACTCAGTTGATAATCTTATGACCTGCAATATAAACGGCTCTCGATTAACCAGGCTTATTAGACACAATAGTACAAATAAACCTTTAACACCAGAATTTAATCATTTGGAGAAGTACAATTCGTTTTGAAAAGATTACGACCAATATGCAGTTTTGCACTTCTGTTAAAATTTGTTTTTCAATTTATGGCCTATCAAATATCGGTTGAAGTAAAAGGCTAATCTGCGCATGCAGGTGAGACACCAAATATATTTAATTGCGGACAATCTTAACGTATAAGGAAAAATGAAAAAAAAAAACTAAACGAAAATAAATGGGTTCATGGGTTCATGCAAAGTTATAACGAAAAAGGTGACAGACAAACAGTATAGTAATTTTTTTCTAGTTTAAAAATTGAAAATGTTTTTTGAGTTAAGGTCATTTCCTATAAATCTTAAAATGGTTCATTTTGTAATCTTTCTAGTCGGGTTTGAGTTTCGACAGACACTTGCACTACTGTTTTTTTTACTAATCCAACGGATTAAGCTGTCTGTAAGATATTATAACAATTGAATCTGACACAAATACAGAGATTTTTAGCTTACCCACCAACATGCGATTTCCGCAGAACGGATCGCAATCACGTGTTGTCTGATTATCTCTAATGGAATATGATAAAAAGAAGATGGCGGTTTTGTCTTTGGTCTTGTATTAACAGTCGGGTTGAGCACAGAATAAGGATGTCTGCCTACCGGTGAGCTCTCGCGGCAGACTTTTAATCGTTAGAAAAAGAGATTTCTGCTCCCTGTATTAAATCAGTAACATTATCAGCCGCCCAGTCTGTTCTTCGTTGCTAACATAATGTTTTGTGTAGTGTAGTGTTCCACAGTTGACCATTATATATACCCGTTAGGCGGATCTTTTGGCAAACCATTGCGCTCATATTGTTTATTTTCCTAGCGTTGTATTTGGCACCGCCCCTAATATCCGGCTGTTATGAAGTATATACGACTTATATAATCAAAAAAACAGCTTAAACGCGATGCAACAGAAATAAAAGACTTCAAACTCTGTAAATTGTTTCAGTTTTACAACATCGCTGCTGTGAACGAGATAACGTCATCTGCCGTTATTGAGGAAAAATTACGATAACTATATAGGTGATTAACAAATAGTTAGTATTTCTTTACAACGCGTAGCCAATACCGAGAAAAGTTCTTTCAACTTTGAACACTGTTTTCAACAAAAGTTTCTTTTGAGTCGGGTGATATTTTCAAAAGGGTTAGTTGGCTGCAGAATTGTTCGCAAACGTAAGTAACTTTGACCCAGTTTTTATTGCTTCTGAACTCTTGGAAGCAGATGTTTTGTTTGAAAAATGAAGAGAAAAAAATCAAGATCAAACAGACATACTTAATGACTACAAAAAAACTGACCACACAGTTGAAGTCTGAGTTAACACAGCGTGTAAAGGGCCAGGCGAGGAGAATGTGATCTATTTGTATTGGATCCCAACTAGTTAACACGGCATCCCAATTATTTCTCACAGCATGGTATACGAAAGATTTGTGCACTTATTGATTGCTATTAACATATAAGACTTCCGAAATAGGCAGTTATACTTGTTAGCGCTTGGATAAAGTGCGGTCTTTACTTTGTAGGTTGCACTTCGGCTGGTGAGTCTCGTAGAAGCTTGTCTCATACCAGTTGTGGCCGTACTTACTGCCTCAATTGTAGCGTTATCGTCCAGAGAAGAACAGAATCTGTTTTGAACAAAGTTGTCCGCTCGGCATTCGTATCATAATGAAAAGAGCAGTCCTTTATACGATGAGGTAAAGTACTATGTTGTGTGTTTCTCGTTTATATATGTTCCGAAACGATTTTTAAGTTGTTACTTTAAACTGATGTCTAAAGATGAGAAACAAGTAAGTGTTGTTGATTATTCTATTCGATAGAGCAGACGCTTAGCTTGGTTATATTCGCTTACATACCGTTTTTTAGCAGCATATTGCAGTTACGCTGCAGTTAATATGTGCGACTTCTGGCTCATTTATCATTCTTTTCGAGTTTTGTGCTGCTTTGCAATTGCTCTTACTTAATCACGAGATTTCAAGGGACAATATACATTTTGTTTGTTTGCTGTCCACAAAAATGCATTCTTTTAAAAGTATTTTTAGAAGCATTCTAACACTCATATCAAACTTGAATACGAAGTACAAAGAAAAAAGAAAAGGTAATTCTGATAAGTGATAAGTTTACCTAGCTTGATTATACTCCAAATAAATTACAGAATCGTCCGATTCGGCAAATTACTAAGGCCGACCGGATGGCGCGACTGAAAGTGTTGGGTTTTTTTGTAAGCGGATACACAGGATCGGCTTATGTATAGGATAAATGTAGCGTTTATCTTCGTTATGTACTCTATAATGGTAATATTCCGTTTACCCTTGCGTCACGTCTGGTTGTAACCATGACTAATGCTTTTGTTTCAGTAAACGAGGCTATGATGACTTAGACAACTTGGATATTCTTTTCCAAAACTGCACGTATATCGAAGATAACGCATCACGCCTGAACACAGGACTTTGTATAATAAATCTAGAACGGTTCAGGCTCTTTTTGGCAGATTAAGAGCCATTTCACGGCTATTATTGTACAATTACATCAAGTATACTAGTTTCGAAAAGCTTCAATGAGTTTGGGTAAACAATGTTTTAAAAACATTCTGAGCTGAACTGAATTATAGGAGAATATTTATAATGCTACAACTCTGGTTATCCTGTGCTAAATCAGATTTCTGCTTTAAATACCAAAAAAAGGGACATAAAGGGATCTTTTTAATGGTTGTAACAGAGTAACCAAGAGCAATACTTTATGAAAAATGACCGAGAGTAAGCCTATACAGTTTTACTTCTTGTTGATTAAAACACTTGTCTAATAATTTCGATTCTATGTATTGAGATGGATACATAGTCAGTCTTAAGTTTACCTAAACGATTTGAAGCCTTACCCACACTAATCTGCTTTCGCTTTGGGCTGTTTGAATACGCCGATAGACGTCCTAAGAGAACTTTGTCGCCATGAGGCGAAGTTATTTAATTTTAAGGCCCTTATCTAGAATCTTCTGAAATTGAGACATTCCGAAGTCACAGCGCGCCGTCGTTTTTGATGAAGCAATTGTTTTATGACGTCATTGTTAGTATAGATGTCATGAAACAGATGCTCTCTCAACTTTGTGGTGTTTCTTACTTCGTTTGTGTGTCAAACCCAAAAAAAAATTTTGAAACAACTTTCTCTCTCTCTTTCCCGTAAAAAAAGCGAAAGAAAGACCTCCATGCATGGGGCTGTGAACTAATTTCCCTCTCAGCTCTAAAAAATTGAAACCGACAACTTCCCCTTATCCCCGTTATTTAAACCGAGTAGAAAAGAATAAAATGTGTCCCAAACAATTTATCATAGTAATAAAACTAAAAAGTTGTTTACCTAGTTTGTTTCAACATCTAACACATTTTAATATTCTTATTTGCAAAACTAGATATATTTAGAAGTGCCATCTTTGATACTTTCCCTTGAAACGTATACCCATGGACAACCATCCAAACTTCCCCGACCCCGACCTAAAGAGCTTCAATGTAAAGATAGTGTACTTGTGTGCTTGCTCCACGGGCCCTGATAGTGATATATGATGAATCGGTTCTTATAGATTACCGCATGACCTGACTTTGTTAGGATTATATTGCATTGGCATGAGGCAGGCGAGAGAGATAGACTCGGCTACTGACAAATATGCGCGCTATTTGGTAGGAATCTGACCTAAGTTGACCGCATGAGTGCGCTGAAAAAGATTTTTTCATTCGAAATGAAGAATTAGTTTATGTAACCTCAAGGCAAAAGCAGTATCTCGGCGTGTAACTAACAAAGCAGAAAGAACAGATTCGGTGTAATTATCTGTGATTAGTAGGAAGAACGAATGAAGAATGGGGACTTTCTCAAGGCGCTTCGCATAAGTTTTACATTGTAGGTACCTTCTAATTTCGTATATCAAAGAACTACCAGGAAAAAGCTCATTTTTTTTGCTCTCTTTCAGTGTGGTTCAACTTATCATTGTGGCCTTAAACGTAGTACATGCTGTCAAAAGGAATCCAAAACCTATAACACCAGGTAAATAAGCTCTTTAGCACGCGCGCCTAGTTATAAGTTGTATATACAACTACCGACAAAGAAGCGGCCTTAATCTGAGTCTAATTAACACGAAGCTCGGCTGGAAAACCTTTGAAACAAGACCTTTACCGATTTACAATACATCCTAAGCAAACGCTATGTTATGTATGACTTCAGTATATAAAACTGCAAAAAGAATATAGTTTTTTTAGAATTCTGGATGCTTTTCATTAAATGATTACCAAACTTAACCCGTTTTTTTTCCCCCTTCATCTCTCCTTGATAGCAGCAGTGCACAAAACAACTGAAACAAAATATCCCGACGCTGCTTTGCTTAACCATAACCCAGAAGCCCTTGATACCTCTTTTGAATTAAGCTCAGATCTCTAACCACATTCTTGCAATTGTATGCATGGGCTTTACCATTCTTTCAAACTCCTAAGTAAACCTGGTTTCTTATTCTCAAACTTGAAAGCTATCACGTAAGGTCTACTCAATTACTTGTGGTTAAGTCCTTTTATTCGGCTATGGTGTTAATCTTAAAACACGCTTCCAAAAGTTGCTTAACTGAGCTAAAGTTTACTAATGGTTAAATCAATCTATTCTATTCTATTTATTTAATCAACTCAATTTTACCAGTAAGGTGCAAGGATACTTGATAAGGTGAAGTTCAACACTATTTTAGACGGCAAATGCTTACTTAAAGAGAGAACTTTTGTCAAATAACAATTTTCATCAAGCTATTTCCGCCAAAGATAAGTGAAATGAACCATATTTTTTATTTAATAACCATATTTTTCATACCGTTTTGGGGGTGAAACCGATAAAAGTTGTCGTTTTGGACTTTGAACTCGAAATGTGGTTTGGCTGTGAGCAAGTTCAGCTGAAGTAATTCAGACTCTAACGTTACTGTAAGAGTTTATCTGTCTTGTTTAAAAGAAGAGGAAGACTACGACTCTATAGCCTTATTTCGTGCGTTTTATAGTTTGCTTCTTTCGTTTTTGAATTTTCCGCCGTCTTTGCGGGTTTATACAACGGGTCAATGAAAATCACTATTAATTCCTATCTTATTTTTCTCTGTTAAGCAATTAAACATCAGCCTGAGAATGATAATATTAATGTTACTAACGATAACATAAAACATTTAACGCGTTTACTATTATTGTTACTAAGATTGGCTATAAGTTTGTATTGAAATATTATTATCAATCACCCTTTGAACTGATTTTTTAGGGTACATATTAAAATGCCCAAATTAGATTTCTTCTCTAGAGCAAGTACTTATATAGACAAAGTAGCAAACCCAATTCTTATTATTTGTGGTGTGGATAACACAATGAGGTCAAGTTAATCTTCTTACATCTATAATTACTTAGCTGTTAAGTTGTCAGCACTTCCCAGTTTATATCTGCATGAATACCAGAAAAGTTTTCAAGCATTCTTTTGATAAGGCAACGCACCAATGTATTTAGAAAATGTATCTAGTACTTGATAAATAACTGTCAGATAACTAACGACTAAATGAAACAAGAAAGTGATGAACAAGACTTTTTATTTAAGCAAACTCACAGGTATCAGTTGCATGTCTATTTTCGAAGTACTCGTCTCTTGAAAGGCAAGACATGTGCATTTCGGCACACAATACCTTTTTTAGAACTGACCCGTTATTTGGAAATGTTAAAAGTAAAAACAAGAAATTGAATACACGATTTTTGTCGAAATGATTGAATGAAAACATTACTTTAAACCAGTTTGCTCAGCGCCGGGTTACTGAACGACTTGAACGAATAAGTTGTTGTTATTGTTATTTTGGCTTATGAGAAGTGCCCCGTTTAACCCCAGCTAGCTCGAATATGCAACTCAAAGCGTTTGTCTTTACTGAGTCTAAGCAAAACTTGCAGTGAGTAAGTGAGTGCCAAAAAACACGAATGCATTCGAACAGCCTTTTAACGTGCTGGAAAGGAATCTGTAATGTCATGGTTTACAATCCAAAAATGGCAACACCTAACCCGGCATTTTTCTATTTAGTTATTATGGTTGAGATCAACTCCTTTTTATCTTTTCCTGTTGGAAATCCAAGAGTTATAAAGAGTTTAAAAGAAATAAATACGACTGTTAAAGGCGAAAATTTAAGACAGTTTAAAGCAAAACATGGTGAAATTGTATTACATTTCGATTTTAACTTAATCCTTTGTGGTTTGAAGATATCGTTCTCTGTATGTAATTTCACTTGACAATGGCGCCAGCAACGTAAATGTCGTATGATTTTGTTCTGTTTATACTATAAACTGAAACTCAGTCAATAAAAAGATTAGGAATAATTTCCGGACAAGAAAATGACTTGTATAGTTTAAACAGAGAAGATACTAAAAACTTGATAAAGAATTCACGAAAATATATAACAATCTTAATGTTTTGGATAAGTTTTCATAATGCAAAAAAGAATTTTAAAAAGTACTTAGGGTTGAAAAAATGTTCACTGGGTTAAAAAATTGTTTTGGTTATCCTTTAAGGTTTTTGTCTATTCAGTGATGGTTTTATCCTGCTTTCGTTATGATAGAGAATTTTTACAAAATTATGCAGTGTCTTCTTATGTTTACCCTTCTAAAAAGTCTAAATCTACCTTACTTCTTTGATAAGAACAGGAAATTGAACAAAGTTTATAAATATAGTACTTGCAGACATCAAGGCTCGGCGGCCAATTCTTACAGAGAAAACCCTAGAAACTACATTCTTTAAAATTTTTACAGTTACGGAAACAAATCAATCTCCGTTTTTTTGTTAATCCCTATATATACGACGCCATGCTTTACACAAAATACTGCGAACAAATATACAAACTATTTTTATTATCTTTCATAGTTCGTTCGATAAGCCTCAGGTTTTGCTATAAGTGGTTTTAAACTTCAGAGCAAGATTAGTTGAATAATCTTCGAACTTGTTGGAATTTTGCATCCTCTGAACTTGGCATTTGGCTGAAGCTGATAGTTAATCGTTTGATTTATATAGTTTTAGCACCTTTTTCTAATTTTAACGTGGAACTCAACGAAACCACTAGAAAGAGCTAAATATCATCGTTATATGTTGCACTACAATTTGGATCAAAATATCGAAACTTACAAGTTATGTGTAATAACCGGCAAAATCAGCACTCACGCCACAAATTAAGCTATATAAAAGCTTTAATTTTGAATTATTCGCTTTCCCACCCATGTGTACTCTAACGCTTGTTCTGTATCTGTGACGCAACAGGAACAAGAATGAGTGTTTACAGTAAAAATATGATAAAAGTCAATTTCACGCATTCGCCAGTTGCGCGGAAAACCAGAAACTCTACAAAAAGCTAAAACAAAAATGAGATAATGCTATGATACTGTGATATCGTGCACTCAATTGTTTGAAAGGATATAACTTAAACGTCTTTAAGGAAGTCAGTTCAGAATAGAAAATCTTGAATTTTACTTTTAACTTTCTTGAAAACAGGGTTCATAGCTCAACAAAGTAGCAATCAAATTTAGCTTGTAATAAAATCATAACAATATCGCAGCTAATTGGTTATTAGTGACACCAAAGGTCTTCTTGTTTACAACCAGTTAAAATTACTACTAAACTCTCAATATTGAAGTTAAGATTGAGGTTGAAAACCCGGCCTTCCAATTCTGCAGTCTGCGTCACCTCCCAGGAGCCCAGATTTAATATCAGCCGTAGACTAAAGCTTGCGAGACCGTTCTATAGACCACCGCATAGAAAAGGTTTTGAATAAAGAAAAATTTGACCTAAATCAAGAGAAAATATGCACTTCTCTGCCACCCTTCCATGACTTCTGGACGGGGGGGGGGGTGGTTGTTGCAACCCCTCCTCCTAGTTTATGCTACAATCCCCCTCGATAAAAAGTTAATAAAATGTAACGAAAATATTTCGCTCTTGCAAGCAGCTTTAATTAAAATGGTCCAAGTGTTTTGCTATAAAAATCTGGCATTTTCTTTGTTTCGAATGTAATACAATTCCAAAACAACCATGAGTTTTCTTTACAAGTGTTTGCAAAGTTGTCACTTCTTTCTTCAACTCGATTTTAGTTTTGTTTCTGTTAATTTTGTGCTGGGACGAGTCAATTTCATTCATCAATATCATAGGGCCGTCGGAATGAATTTGATATGGAAGGGGGCGG
>JAOBRD020493097.1:0-17397 GCA_027575215.2 Hydrozoanthus sils | reverse complement strand
TTTTTTTTTCGAACGCAGTCCTGCGTTCGTTTAAAATTAGGGAAACGCAGGCGAACGCACTAAAATTTAAAAACGAACGCATGCAAGCGAACGCAGAGTTCGTTTTTACGAACGCAGGTGCGTTTTTTCTTTTGTTTTTAATTGCTCGAACGCGTTCACGTTCGTGCTTCAAAAAGGTCGGTTTTCGCATGGACTGTCACATATATTTGTAGATAAACACAGATACACTATTCAAAATGGCGAACTCCAACAAGTAAATGGGTCAGAGCACGTGTGCCGGGCTAACAACATGCGTTCGCATTGCCACAGGCATACCAAAGGGAGTGACTGTAATTTCGTTACATAGCAGTTCACAGGGAGACTCCATGACACACTGAGCAACTAAGAAAATAACGCTTTGAATTTAGCAAGTTTCACAATTGACTTGGAGCCTTCGTTATCTTATTGTCAGTGGCATTTATTCCTATTTCCTTATGTACCCCTAATAATATCTGCAACTTGGCCTTAAATATGTTAAGCTTATTTTATAATCTTGTCTGGAGTGAAGCCTACTTCCCTCAGACGTCATCTGCGCTCCCGTTACAATAAATACCAGCGACGCTTACCATCTGCACAGAGAAACCGACAATTTCGGAGAGAAGTTCAAATGGTACGTTCTATTCCACTGGAAAATTTTCGAAAACTTTGGAAAACCTCAATCGTATTCCTCTTTTTCCATTCCAACCGGAATGACCGAAAACTTTTGTACCATTTGCGACTTTTTTATCGTCCCAGACTTTATCAGACAAGTTTTTCGTGCGCTTCGCCACAATGACGGACAGCGCTCAATGTGCAAGCTAATCTTTAAAAACTGTTCTGCTTTCAGTTGGAAATCAGTGTACTGATAAGACATAGACACTTTATTTTCTTAAACTGATGCTGTAAGGTATTCTGTGGAATTTGACCTTGATTTTACGATCTATCTTTTAATCTCGATCAGACTGCAACCTGAGCCGTGACGCAATCTTGAGCTCAAATAGTAATTGAATCTTTTCACTCATTTGGCGAGTTTCAGTGCTTATTGCTTTCAACGAGCCTACAAATTTCCTTTTGGACGTTTAGAACATAATCCGTATTGCTTGTCTCTGAAATGATTTTTGATAAACATTAGCGTTGCAACAACTCAATGACACCGCGCGAATAACGAGAGCCTTGTCACATGTCGTCTGCAACGCCAGAAACTGTACTATTACACCGCGAAAATTTTCATCCATTACAACCGGTTTTTTCGTGCAAATGTTAAACGGCCAGACTACTTATGATGTCACGCATAAGAACTCCTCTCACTCTTCCTTGAGCATAGACGTGCGGTCCTTTTGTTACCCAACAATACATGTCAATTACTGATCTTGATGACGTCACACTTAAGAGCTCCTCGCTTTCTCTCGAATGACGAGAGGCACTTATTTTGGACAAGCTCTGAATATATCATATATTCTTAAAGTGATCTCAGTTCAAAGCCACGTCCTATAGCACATCTGTCTTAGCTTGAAAATTGTCGGCTTGTCTCGCAAGATAAAGGGTAAGTCGCGGTCATCAAATGTATTCTAACAAACTCGTGTTATTTTTCCAGACAGAAAATTTCTTATTTCGAAACATTGGAAAATTGTGTTAGTTAACCGTCGCTCGTTTAGCGTCAAAGTTTAAATATCAAAACAAATATTCTCAAGCTAAACCCTAACTGAACTACTCGGCAGCAAAGAAAGTGTAACTCGAGCTACGCCAAGAAACATTCAGTTTTCTCGGAATATTCCAAAAAATTGAGCGTAGTCTGTGCTATATGTGTTCGAGTTATCTTTATCGGACTTATTAATTTCTTATTTATAAAGCAAGGACTCTTTGCTGCAAGGCCAACATATAATATTGACAACCATTATATCTTCATGCGTTTTTTTTAGTTCCTCGATTCAAAATCTTACACATCTTTTTGCATATGGTTATGTCAAACATTTTCAAAAGTTTGTGGATACTGTGTGGCAGTTACTATATTTTCTCATTTTTCTGTATTGTAAGTTTTATTTGATTATATAAGTCTATAATTATAGAATACTATGTCGCGTATTGTGATTGGATCAAAATACCATTATTTTAGTCGTAGTTAACTTTAAAGATCATTTTATATAGAGAACATTTAACGGAGCAACAATGAGACAAAATTTTTCGAGTTTGACAGTGTTGTTGTCTTGAAACAAACGAGATGTAACTTTTAAATACACTTCGTTTATACTATGGTTTCTCTTCATCGAACAACTAAAACAAAGCAACATCAAAAAAAAACATTAATAGACAAAAGCTAACAATACTTTCATATAGGCATGAAAAGATTTGATCTGAGTAATAGACAGTGTCGATCAACCCGCTAACCGTTTTCCTTACAATAATTTCGTTTAAGTTCAACTGGACTCAAATTGGAAGTTCCTCTATTCAGGTTAGTTCCAAAATATAACTTGTACGCGGAGCTTCTAGGATTTCAATATTTATCCAAATAATTATTTATCCTGTTATGATTACTACACAAAAACATCAACGTCATAACTATAGATTTTATCTAAAAAAATATCCAGGACCTATATCAAAAGCAGATAAATTTCCTAGTTTGAAATTTTTGTTACCTCAATAATATTGGTAAACGGAAGTCAATTCTCTATTTTAATGTTAAAAAATAGAAAACGTTTACATTAGTGACGTGTTTCCCGTTTATTGACATAAACGTAAAGCCAATATTGAACAATCTAAAGCTCTTTAAATCTTATTTTCTGAAACTGGTCCAACAAAAAACGTATTTCTTTAAAGGAACTCAAGGAATAGTGATTCAAAATGAAGGAAAAATTGGACCCATTAAAGACGCTTTCATAAACCTTTTTAAAACTTCCATTTGATTTTCTTTCTTTAATTTCCAAAACAATCCTTGTTCGAACTTAAATTCCGGAATAAGATTTACTCACAGGCTACAAGACAAATACGAACATGGTTAGATGCATCTCTTCTTTCTATTAAAAAACAATACTTTAGATACTTCGCAATGGCGCCTTTGTTCTAAAACAAAAAAACTAGTTTTATTCTGCGGAACATAGAGTATCGGCTTACTATTATCTAATGCACGCAAAATAAACTTTCCAAAAGCCTTTCATAACTTTACAAAAATATCCGACTACTCTAAATACTGTTAAGAAATAAACTTGCTGTTTGAGAGTAGCAGATTCATTGACAGAATTAATGTAAAATTTCTTTGCCTCAAAGTAGAGTGTTCAACCACAACCATTCATTCGTTCGTTTCGAGCCATGGGTTTTAGAAACTAAAATCTTGGATCTTACACTGGGTTTAAAATTCGAGTATGTGCGAAATGCGGAAGGGAAAAAGTCTTCAAAAACATGCAGAGTCTGCATGTTTCGCTACACATCAGTTGATTGCTTTTTAATAACAATCTTACTTTTTAGGCACTTTAAAACCCTTCGAAAACACGCGTTATAAGAACGAGGCTCAGATCGGCGAAAATTTAAGAACAATTTACGAACAAGCTGATGCTCGATGGCTAATTGTTTTTTAAAGTTCGCTGAGCTTCGTTCTTCGACTGAACAACACAGAATGAATTCGTTTTTTAACACATGTATTGCAACACCTGTTTGGCTTAGTTTTTCTTCGATTTCAAAACATAGAAATAAGAACAATTTAAGAACAATTTGAGGCTGAAATCGCCAAAAAATTAAGAACAATGAGGCTCGGCCAAATTTACTGGTTCTTATAAAAAAAGTGTGTACTATATATGACAATGTCTAATAGATCGTTAGCGAAAATAAATTCTTTCTAAGCCTTATGAAAGACTCTGGCGAGTCAATATCAGGGCCATAAAGTGTCACAAAGGCATATTGGTGATTCTGCATGAGTACAAAACTTCAACAATGAGGTATGTTCCTTCCCAAACTGACCATTAATATTTTATGCATTTATATTCAAATGTAATGTTAAAGAAAATACTGACGCCACATTTTGAACCATCTGTGCTACTGAAAATTGTTTTTTAACCTCCATTGGGGCTCCTTCTCTTCTTGATTTGTTTTGCTGTTTTTAACATTGCAGTAAAAGTCAACTTTTTACTGTCGAAGCCAATTTTAAACAATCATCTCTCCTTTTCTTTACATCAGACAAAGCTGCTTTAGGGATCAAACGCGATACAAGTTGAGGAATTAACCGAGCGTGGTTTGCGACCGCGATAACTAAATTTGTTATTTTTTAATAACTTGCATGGACTAGTAGCTAAATTTCTGTTCACTTTAATAATCGCTAAACATAGTTTCGGAAGCAAATCTTGAACAACTAAACACGAACTATATCAAGAGCAAAAAGAGCTGAATGTTAACGGTCAATAACCGAGCATACACATTTCCAGACGTTCAAGATTATCGCTAAGTGCTACAATAAAACCACGAGATGAATCAACCCAATGCTCAAAACAGAACGAATTCTTGGTTTTCATTTGTCACGTGGCGTAAAAAATTTTCCTAAATATCACTGCAAATGACAAACACGTTTTAGAGTCTTAAAGAGAACACAAAATTATGTACTGTAAGTAAATTTGAAGCCGATAATACCATTCCCAACCACAATATAGGCAACTGATTGCACGCCATATTTACAACAAAATTATGGCGCCGCCATGTTTGTGTCCATGGACAAGGGCACAAACATGACCGCCAATTTATCCAGTTTCGCAAAAGCCCTCAATTGCCATACAAATTCGCCAAAATGTCATTGATTTGACTAAATATTTATTTATTTACCATACCAGTTCATATCAGAAGGCGGAAAGAGCAAAATTTTCCAAAATATTGAGCTAGTTTGACACCTCGAATACATGAATAACCGTTGCGTAACTCAAATCGCGTCACCGATATCTCAACAACAAAGTAAAATAAATCGATGAAATTTGGCTTGAGACTATTCAAGGGAGCCTAAAACGATACGAAAAAGACATCTTCGTAGAGTTCATAGTTTCAAAGTTAGCATGTAGGTGTAGATGTCACGTGAAAACCAAGAATATCATTTCAATGGCTCGCCCATATGGCAGAGCTCTTGAGTGTGCGCGTTGAGGTCTTCATCTGTAAACTCAAGTTCTAACTCAGTTCGATAAATTCTACTTTATTATCTACAGCATGCTTAACCTCCTGCATTGCTATGCATCTTTCCACTCTACCCGGGATGCTTTTTGGTCTAGAATGAGTAACTCCATCCATGTTCATTACTTCTTCAAAATGGAATGTTGTCATTCATCCGGATGGAATTGTAGTCAAAAATGTTTAAAATCAGTTTCTGGAAATTTAAAACTTCTTGCTAAACAAACATTTCGACTGAAACCTTTGACAAACGTCGAGGAACAGAGAACGAGAATGGCGACGGAGGGGGACAAAGGAAGCGATATGGGAAAGGGTGGAGGACCCAACCCTGAACAGAAAGGGGAGGGGGGGGGAGGGGGGCTCCGGTTCATGCTGTCGCACACTTTGGACCGGGCCCTCTTCTCTATTCCTCGACGTTTGCCACGTGACAGATATTGCCACGTGGCCATCACTTATGAAGACTGAAGATTTCAGTCGAAACGTTTGTTTAGTAAGAAAAACTCAAATTTCCAGAAACTGATTTTAAATTTTTTTAACTATTTCTTCAAAAGCTAGCTCCCTCTTGTTAATACTTAAGAACTGAGTGCCTTTCCTGGGTAAGATCGTCAAGCACTGAGAGAGGCCTGTTGGCGTTGTCTTGTCAAAGATTCCATCTTTTTTATATACGTATTGTGTCAATTAAATCGCATAATTATCTCAATAGGCCCTTCGCAGTTAGCGGTCACGTGACCACACCTACCTGAAATTAATTACTTATGACAAAATGATGTTCAGAAACAGAAAGAGCAGTTCAACTTTAGTTAGGAGGCATAGTTTCAAGTCTTGACATTAAGTACTTCAAAAATGACACCAAGTACAAAATAATAAATTTTAATGTATATGAAAGTAAGGCTTGCTTTCTAGTCATACAAATTCTAAGAAAATATCATATTTTCTGTTACTCGCCATTTCTTACATATTCGAGGTCAAAAGCTGAAAATTTGCCTGTTTTTACTAATGTTAACCTGCTCTTTCCATTTCTGGGAACCATTTTGTTGTTACTGCTTGATTTAAGGTAGATAAGGTCACGTGGCCCCAAACTGCAAATTGCCTCAATATGCTTTAATTTCGAGCCCAGTAGATGGCTCCGACTGGTAGAACAATCCCTAGCTCATCTTTACGAAATTTGTGATCAAGCTGGTTGGTGTCTTCGTTGCTTTACCCTTTGCTGCCGAAGTTCGCATTTTTGTTCAACGAGTGTATTGATTTAGATAGATCTTTGCCTCCAGCTCCTTGTTTTTGGCAGTTAGGTCTTTGATAGGTGATAGAAATCAATGCTTTTTGACGCAGGCACTTGAAACTCTTTTGTTGAAACCATAGTTAATATATACGGACTGGTTAGGAAACCAATGTTGTATGTCTTTGCTCGCCATTTTCTTTTGTTTTTTGGTCTTGACCCTGCAAAAACGTACAGAAAACACAAAAGCTTTTGAAATGCAAATCAACAAAAATAATGGCCAGTCAAAATATTCTCACTAACACCTGAAACAAAGAATGTGCAGGATCACGGTGTATAGTCGCAATTTGTAATAGCGTCGCCATTTGTAATACCTGACGCAATTTATAACAGCACCCTGTCGCAATTTGTAATAACCTTTTCAAATCACAGTCTTTCTTGGGGCATTTCGGAAGCTTTAGATGACTGACCATTTTAAAATATAAAATATGCATACATGCAGAGTAATGACTAAGTTAGTTCCTCGATATTTTGCTTTGTATTACGTTTTCCCAGAAGGTTGCAGAAGCCATATATTATACAAGCAAAAACAAATGCAGGTGTACTCGCGACTTTCTAGGGATTTTCCGTTTTCTTGTTATTTTGTCGAAGACTTTTATTACAAATTACTTTAACTGACTCTTTGATGTATACATAATTTCTGCTCGTGTGTAAGTGCTAAAATTTTGAATTTCCTGTGGTTAGATATATACATTACCAAAAAGTTTCGACTTAACCAAGCAACCATTAGTTTCAAATGTTAGAGTTCTTCCTGAACTAAACAGGCAGGGAACCATACGCTAAACTGAAAACAAAATTTTAAAAAAAAAGTACTTTGCCAAAAATATTATTTTGGAACATTAAATTATAGGTTTTATATTGCTTAGACATTCATAACTCGCCAGGTTTAAAAGTTAAAACCTTACAATTCTAAGAACAAACGATTTCGCCCATCTTCAGGTTAATATAGAAGATCAGCTAATGCTCGAAAGAGTTAACATTTGTCAAAATAAATAACATAAAAATGATGGCAACAGCATGGAGCTCTCAGTCATATGTCATTTTCGTCCTTTTTGTCTGTTTTGACGCCATAAAATACTTACAAACTGCTTGTGTACATATTTCACATTTGAAAAATGTATATTTTTTGTGGGCTTATAAACTTATGACATAGATCAGAATGCCAATAACATACTTTGAAAAAGTTATTACAAATTGCGACAAGGGCTATTACAAATTGCGACAGATATTACAAATTGCGACGCTATTACAAATTGCGGTTCGTTCAACATAAAACAAAGCATCTTTGTAAATTCTTTGTGTTTCCCTTTTGAGGTTCGCCGACCTTCCTAACCAGTCCGTATATTAACTATGTTGAAACATACTTGTCTACTTATGCAGATACATGCAATTTCTTCCGCTTTGGCAGCACTTTTTGAACCCAATGATAAAGTTTAATTTCAAGGTTTTTGCCAAGAGTTTTCCGATAATTTCTCTTACCGAAGCTGTCTTTAAATTTCAAGGATTGGACAACTTTTTTCGATCGGTTGTTTCTTTCAATCAAGCTGTCTTTGAGCGACTGAGGGATCATGCTGTAGTTGACATTTTGCGATTCAGTTATCACCTAGGTGGAACTAGGCATTTCATAAGAATTACTTAAGGGATTCCACGTGCTTGCAATCACATCCGTCCTGCTCCGCGGTCAAGCGCCAGCTCCAATTTCTAATTTTCTTTGTTATCAAGCTTAACTTAACGTAAACACGTTATTAATTTATTATAAAATAGAAGTGCAGTTGAAGGATTAAGAAATAGTAATAAAATAGTTTGAAGCACAGAGGATCGAGAAAGGAAGTCAGACAGAATGCCTATATAGTTATATAGATCCAGCATTATGTTATTTCGTTAGTATGGACGGTTGACGCATTAAACTTTTAAATAAGGTACTTAAACGTGCAGGTGCTTGAGTTCAATGGTGTAATACTTTGACTGTATTATTGATAGAAATGAGTCATGAGACTTTGAATGGTAACAGCGGCAATATGAACAAAAAATAATGAATTCATTTTGCAAATATATTTAGCGCAAATACAATCTATTGGTGCAAAGTTATATGTGTCAGGTGGGAATACAAACAATCAGCTGGCTTGACAAACCCTTAGTAACTGGTTTTACTACTTGCTAGTTATCGGTGAAGCTGCGCGATCTGAACGCTGGCATAGTCAACTTCTAAAGGTCAGGAATAAGTTAGGTAAAGAGGCAACAATATTTAATCCCCAGATCGTTTGTCCAACCAGTCAATCCCTTATCTGAGGTAGGTATGAACTTAACAATTAACTCACAGTAAACGTTAAGTAGCTGCGTTTTATAAGCCATCGACAACAGTTGACATTATATAAGTTAAGAAAGGAGCCTAACATTCTTTCCGCTACAAACTACAACTGACCTAAAATCAAGTTTCAGGCTCAAAGTTTTGTCTAAAAGCCAAACATCTTCGGCAAAATTAAAAATTAAAGTCTTCATCACTAAGGTTTGGGCTCGAAAGCGGCGACTTACATTTACAACGCAACGAAATTAAGAGTCATTTCCGATATCCTGAAGAAATTGAGAAATTTATTTTCCCAAAAACTACGTTTCAAACTTCTTAACAGACCAGAAAAATTTAAATTATTGTTCAATCTAGAACTTTTACTTTTTAAATTCTCATCTTATGCGCAAAAGCCAATGTAAATGCATGGCTGAAAGGAATCAATTAGAAAATCTAAAGAAATTTAAAATACTGTTTAAAAAAACACTCCGACTCGGTCAAACAATGATGTGGAACCGGCAAGACAGCTTTCAGGGCTCCAAGCTTTCAGGTTTTCACATGCCGGGAAATAGCAGGTGATTTATAAAGAGGGTTTTAGAGTCTTTGTTTGTGGCTTTACAACGATCAAACCTAAACAGAAAACTCTCAACAAATAGGCCTTCGTTTTTCCCCAATTAAATTAACTATAAGCGAAATAAACATGTAAAACCGTGCCCGGCCAAGCACACTTTGTATTGCTGTCAAAAACGTTCAGTCTAGGATTCATATTTACTTAGCTGTGAACTAGAGTGTGGACGCTCGATATAATAAAGGTTTCATGAATTGGTATATGATATCAACTTTTAAAATTATTTTAGTTCTTTATTCAGACCGTTTTAGATCTTTAACACACATAAAAAATGTTTCGTTCTAGGGAATGTTTTAATTTAAGCTAATTTTCCTAATCTTAATGCCAGCATGAGTGGAGAGTTTAGTTAGTTTTCTCTAACAATCAAAGCTAAACAGAAAACTCACAAAAAAATAGCCTTCGCATTTTCCCAGTTGAAGTAACTAAGCGAAGTAAGACATGTGAAACTGTCCGCTTCCGGGCACAACCCTGATGTTGATTTCTTTTTTTTTTTTTGCTATCGAAAACCTTCAGATTAGGGAAAACATTTTAAGATTGATATTTTTTGGCTGTGAACCAAAGAATATGGACGCTCGATACAAAAAAAATTTCGTAAATGGTGCATCAACTTTTTAGAATCTTAACTTTTAGTTCATAAACTACTACAGTAGTCAAACTGTTTAAGCTCTTTTATTATACATCAAAAATTTTGCTTATTTTCTCAATTTTAATACCATCATAGGGAAGAATTACTGTTGAATTTAGTTAATGCGCCAGGGCAGATTTTCCCTAGAGTTGAATTCCGAAATTTGTCGCTACTAGTGTTGCCACTAAACTCTGAAAAACAACACAGGCGGCTGTCAGAACATAGCGTCAATTTAACCTTACTTTTGCATGATCAGTGCAGTTCATATACTAACAACATTCAAAATTTGTTCTATGATAAACTGCTCATAGTTTATTTGTCATCTACTAAGACAAACTTTCAAGTTCGGTTGAAAGAAAAAAAAATTGCTACTTGATTTTACTTACGAAGAACAATTTCATTGCCTCCGTATTTTTACAAAATTTGTAGCGAAATGAGTAAATGCCATTATTTCTTCCTAATGAAGACTGATATAAAGCATGTTTCTGACGTCAAAAATACGAGACAGGTTTCCCCGGGTTTTATAGTACAAATGACATGTCATGTTGCAAAACACTTTGTCGGGATCCAAAAACCATAAACGCAATAAAACTTTAGGCAGTTTATTTCAAGAAACCACAACCTTAAATTAATGCAACGCTCTTTCTTTATAAGAACGTCGAATTTTTTGACTGAGGCTGAACGTTCTTAATTGTTTTCGCGATATTTCTTAAACATATTCTTAAAATACCTTTACCGATTTTAATAATACATGTACTGTATTGTGGTGCATTTGTGTAATATAGTAGTAATAGTTGATATTGGCTTTCTGGCAGTTTGTCTCAAGAGATATACCTTTAAGAACTGCAATTTGGTAAATAAAAATATTGTTATGCGAATTTTAGTCAAGAAATCGACGTTAAAACTGTATGAATTATTTGGAACATATTATCATTATAAATAAATGTTCTTCACCTTTTCTCAGCCCCAGCATGTTCTTAACATGTTCGTAAATTTTTGGCAATTTTCAGCCTCATGTTCCTATAAAAAAGGTTTTTATATAAAAAAGAGTATAGCACATAATTGAGTTGATGTATTTGACCCAAATGCCTCATTTAAAGTCTAATGAGCCCTATTCAATGTACAGTTTTACGAATGTTAGAATAAGATTGAATAGCCCTAGCTGCAGCACAAGCTTTTTCATGTCAGAAATTGAAAATGAGGCATTTGGGTCAAATACATCACATCCATTTTGTTCTGTGAATCTGATTGATGTCGTGTTGTTGTGTAGCAGAGTGGAGCTACAAACAGTCAAGCCGTGTTACCAGCTGTAAAAACCAACACCAAACTGCACAAATCAAGAATTGGGAAAAAGGGTTTGTCGGACTGAATACCACAGACATGTCAAACGACTCTTTACGATGTCCACACGATTTGACGTCCCATGTTCCTGAAGCAGTTGAAAGCTCTTATACTGTCTACATGATAAATATAGTGTTTAACATTGTATTCTCTCCTCCTACTATATTTGTCAATTTTATGGCAGTAGCAGCATTTTCTACCTCAAGTAAACTAAAGAGCAAACCATCCAATGCGCTGTTTTGTTGTCTGGCTTTCACAGATCTTGGCGTCGGTCTTGTGGCAATGCCATTAAATGCTATAATGCGAATCGCAGAGGTCGTTGGAGATTTGCCAACTTACTGTGTCACGTGGTTAATCTCTCGTGTATTCGGTTTGTGCTTCATAAACATGTCACTTTTCACCATGGCAGCGATCAGCGTTGATCGTTTAATGGCCATTCATCTGAAAACACGTTATCAGCTCGTCGTCACCAACAAGAGAGTCATCGCCCTTCTGGTTGTCGTTTGGTGTGTCGCAACTTTGATTTCGTGTATGCGACTCATTGGAAACCCCAAAACATTCCTGTCAGTTCTTGCCAGCAGCTACTTAGTGTGTCTTGCAGTCATGTTCCTTGCTTACCTGAAGTCTTTTCACGCCCTCAGAGCTCATCAAAGGAACATTCATCCTGTTACAGCGACCGTTAGCGTGGTTAGCTACCAACGGTCACTGAACACTATGCTAATAATCTTGGGTGTTGGCCTCCTGTCCTATTTGCCGTTTATTACCCTATGCTCCATCGTGGCTTTCACCGGACGAAACCCAGCTGAGAGAGCGGCCTGGACAGTTATTGATCTTTTCATTTATTTCAACTCGGCTATCAACCCGCCCCTCTATTACTGGAGAATCCCTGATTTCAGACAGGCTTTCAAGAAGATTTGCAGAAGATGCGCAAGGAAGTCAGAAGTTATCATGACGTCTGAAAGAGCCACACAAGAAAACACCGACAACACACAATCAGTTGAACTAACGCGTCTTAGAAGTTTGGAAGAACTCGCTTAATGCGGCATTGGGTAGATATATAACCTTGTTTAAAACACAAAATTGGGATAAGGGGGGTTTCTCAAACCCCTGTTTTTTTTCAGGATTATTGTCTCTTTGTTATTCTTGAAAACTGAAATAAGTGTAGTAAATCGATATCAAAGCTTTTTTTATCAGCCGACATACTTAAGAAGTGTAGATTACCGTAGGACGTCATTTTTCGGAAAGGTAGATTTTTCGGAAAATTTTGTCGTTACTCTTTTTTAAAATTGTATTATAATAGTAAAGAAAACGACAGTTGGGAACTTGTTTGCTGTGCGTATTCAAGAAACCTTGAAGGTGAAATACGTCAGATTTGGTAAAAATGAAACAATATTCACTTAACGACTGCCCACAAGAGAAACATCTGTTTTGTTTCCCGATCCTCCCAAGATTCGAGGGAAGCAAAGCAGATGTTATCCGAGGGAGCAGTGTTTTGTTATACAGCATAAACAAAAAAGACCTAACTTGTTAGAAGTGAATTCTCCCTCGGTTTCATCACAAAAGGCGCGTAAAATTGATACAGCCGGCTGTTGTGGCGCTTGGAGTGTTTTTCGAGTCCCTTTCTACAACAAGTTCGCCAATTTCGTCTTCTCTAGGAAGCAAAATGTTTCTTTGAAGGCTTTATTTTTGTTTTTGAAACAAAACAGTCAAAATTGCAAAAACAAACTTTAAGTATGCCAAATTTCCCCGCTCTTAAACAAGAAAGCGCAATGAAAACTTAAAACTCCTCCAAAAAATCTGGAAATTTTGAAGAGGATTACTTTTCGGTCAGCTGGTACTTGTATGATTGGATTTTCCAAATTTCAAACTATGGATTGATATTTTGTCAAAGACATCACCCAAAGTCTCGAAAACTGTGCTTCACCCATAGATCCCCTTTTAAAAACTAAACTTATGCTTACACTAAAACGCAACACTCCAAGATGTTAAAACAACGAGATTTATATTGACGTTTCGATATCCTCTCAATGCCATTATCAGGAATAAAGAATCTACAATGGTGCCAAGTTAAGTATGGGATTAAACAATAGACTAATATTTCAAATAACTTGATGGAAAAGAGAAAAGATTCGCTACGTGAAAACTAGCATACAAGATTCAAAAACGGATTCAACAACACTAGCTAAAAAAAAATTATAATAATTTCCTTAAATAAAAACTTTAGCAGAAATCGAGTCTTTACACGTTCAATTCAGGATTCTGTTGCCTAATTAAGGGCATTCCTTTAGTAACACGAACTTCCTTTTACATTTAACCAGAACCCTGAAATGGTCTAATAATTGTTCTGGAATTCTGCCGTTGTGCTCGCTCTTATAGTGTTGTAGATAGATGACAATTTTCGTTTGTGTCCTTCAACACGAGTACGTTTGTGGAGGTGACCAGGCGTGTAACCAACGTACCCTGCGTTTAATCCCATACTTAACTTGGCACCATTGTAGATTTTTTTATTCCTGATAATGGCATTGAGAGGGTGCCGAAACGTCAATATAAATCTTGCTGTTTTAATTTAATTATGCTCTTGCGTTAGCAAAACCTTACTGATTAAGACTCCAAAATGTATTGTTTTTGTTGACCTGAATGAAGTAAGCAGATAATTCTAGCAAAACTTCCTCTGAAAAGGAAATAAGGAACAATATCAATAAGAAAACATTGGACAGTTTCCCGTTTATTTTCAAACACTTGACGAATGTTTCACTTACTGATGTATATTTGCATTCTACAAAGTCAAAAAAACACAATTGATTGCGGATAATACTTATCTGGCAGAATAAATAATTGGATAGTGTCTGTGAATAATGTAAGTTTATCCGTGACTAGTTCTGTAGAGGCCCCAAGCGTAATAATGGCTCCAAGCGTAACAAGGGTGGCTCAAAACGTAATAACTTAATCACTTAGTTCACTCAGTTTATTTTCACTCTTATGAACCCTTTGAATGATTTCTTTTGTTTTGGTTTTTTGTTTTCATTTATGTAGTTTATAATTTATTCGTATTATTCTGTATAGATTTCCATTTAAATCAGTTATGCTGAACTGGAATTTCTGTCTAAATAATGTAAATAAATAAATAAATAAATATGCGTTAATCGTGTTACTAATTGCTAAGCATACAAACGAAGCACGTTATGGTGTGACGTCATCAAGCCTATGACGTTAAGTAACTCGAGAAGAGAACATTATTAGACAAGAAAGTTTAGTAGAAATTGCTTATATGGCAAGAGGTATGTAACAATGTTATCACGTGGTAAGACGTCATCAACCACTATTTTGAACGGACAAGGCTTAGTGATCTGGCCTTCGGTGAGTTATTTTGAGACCCAAAGTTCGTTTTTTGTTAATGACTTTATCAAATCTAAGGAAAAAGGTCAAAACAATGATACTTCCTAGAAACCCAAACCCATGTTGAATAAGATAGATATTGATAAAATGCTTGCACCAACGCCTTCCTTGTGGAGAGAAGAGTCTATAGTACAATAAAAATCAATACCCCTAAATCAGGTTTTGAGAAATTGGGCCTGAAAAAGTGGTGGGGGGTGGAGTAGGGGGTCTGTGCCGCCACCCACCACCTCCCCCGACAAAATTGGGTTCCTTAAAAATACCATTGTTTTGACTTCTTCCCTAAATACACGAACAGCGAAGTAAATAAACGTTAACTAACTTTCAAGAATCTTTTACATAACAAGGGAAGTTGAATAGTGTCATCATGTGATCAGGTGACAAATTTTATGCTAACGTAAGCATTTTAAAAGCAATTCAGCGGTTTACAGAGTACGGATTTACGGTTTACAGAGTTCGATTAGTACTCGTTTTTTCTCCCCGATTTGCTTTTTTTTTAGATAGCCGCCCCATTCACAAAAACGTTCCACCGGCCCTGAAACTAATTCAACCATGCTCACATCTTGTCTCTTCTTGTGTTTGTCTGTACAGCTTCTTCTCTCTTGTGGATTAAAGACATAGAATGCTCCACAATCAGGTACCCAAACGGACAATAGATGTTTTTACCTTCTCTTTCCACCATTCAGTTGAGTCACGTGTCATGAATTCCAATATCCGTTACATCGCATGGGTACCCTTGCGGTCCCGTTCGTGCCGACCCATTTGGGTAGTTTTTTTTTTTCCTTTTTGTCTCATTTTGGTATATGTATTATTTTTTTTTAATCTCTGATGTACGTTACTTGTTATTTGATATTCGATGTATGTTATATGCTATTTATTTTCCAAGAGTACCCAAAAAAAGTAATAAAAGAAATTAGCAGAACTTTTGAATCGTTAACACTTTCTAGCCGAATCATTATACATTTCTGAAAAAGATGGCCATCTGTTCATTTACCGACGGTTTTAGCGCACGAAAAATTTAAACTTGCTTATATAAAAAACGCCCATAGAAAATATGTAAAGATCAAATTCGACATTCAAAGCGTTATTAGTACAAAAAAGAGTTTCACCATCTTTATTCTTAACTGAGCCCTGTTTAGCAGTGTTAGATGACGAAGAATCCTTAATTGTCCCTTTTATATTTGTATTACATCTGTACCTTTTTTTTCTTGTTTTATACAATTTATATAATTACACATTTTAATTATTTACGTATTACATATTTACACATTTTAATCATTTACGTATTACATATTTACACATTTTAATCATTTACATATTACATATTTACACATTTTAATTTTTTTTCTGGGGAGCAGGTTCCCCCTAATAACCATAGGGCTAGCGATAGGGGGGACCGAAAGTATTTTTACATTATAAATGTTTTTTATATTAACGAAAACTAAAAGAAAAAAGAAGGAATTTTATAGCGCATTAAACAATCTTGAGAGAAAATAAAGCTCTAATACGAATTAATTATGCTATGTTTGAGGTTTTTCTTGAACTGTCCTAAGGTATAGTGTTTAATTTTTTCATCAAGGGAATTCCATATTTTTGCTCCTTGGAAACAGATGTTAAATATCCCAAAGTTCTAGTTTTAGGCAATGAAAAAGATGTTTTTGTAGCAAGTCTCGTGCTATAGGAATGAGTTTGACGTACAGGAGTAAAGAGATCGTTTAAGCTGAGAGGCAATTGGTAAGATTGAAACTTATACATAAATATTGCTGTGTAATATTTGATCAGATCTGCGAGCTTTATAATTTGATGCACAAAGCATTGTGGTAAAATGTACGGCCGCCGTCTTGTAAATTCGGAATGGTCAATACAACTAATAAAGATGAAAGTGAAATCGATGATATGTGGGAGATTTGAGGTTATTTCATTGGCTAGTGTTGGAAGTCGCATTTGTGACAACAAGGACAAATAATAAAGTTTACTAACCCGTTTTCGAACTTTTTCTTTAAAATCAATTAATAATTTCGAAGTTAGAATTTTAGACGGTTTTAAGAGTTGAAACAGAGCAATTTTGAAAATGTCCCCTTCGACTTAAGATCTCAGATTTGATGTAATGTAACGACAATCATACACGGTAAAAGAATTAATCAGTACCTAAATGGTGCGATTTTCCTTGCCTGTTTTGTTTTGTAGTTTATTTTAATTCATTTCTCCTACGAGTTTCATGCATTCTCGTTCTTGTAATCGTGTATAGTTTACTAAATCATTATGTTCAGTATTTACAAGCTCAAGGTAGGTTCATTGTCTTAACTTAAGTCGAGTATCTAGCTTACAATAGATACTTGCATCGAACCACCGTTGACACCACAATTGACAGAGTAATTTTAATTTGAAGACACTCTATTCTGTCTATTGTGGTACTTAATGCCCGGGGGGGGGATTACTCCCTTATATGGGCTATATATATATATCTGTGCGGCGCCAAAGGTTACGATTTTCAGCCGTTTTGCGGTCATAAATAGGGTATCGGTTTTTGCACTCCAGTCTTGAATTCGTTTTTAACCACCAAATATTAATGCTTCTTAATACCCCACTCAAGTCATAAATAGGGTAGGGAAAAACGCAGTGTTTGATCATTAAGAGGGTAAAGGTTTAGGGAAGCGGACCGCACATCCCTACCTATATTTCGTATGTTTCGGGAGATC
>JAOBRD020492994.1:0-17398 GCA_027575215.2 Hydrozoanthus sils | reverse complement strand
CTCTTATAAACCCTTTGAATGATTTCTTTTGTTTTTGTTTTGTTTTTGTTTTAATTTTTAAAGTTTATAATTTGTTCCTATTATTTTGCACAGATCTCCATTTAAACCAGCTATGCTGAACTGGAGTTTCTGTTTAAATAATGTAAATAAATAAATAAATAAATAAATAAATAAATAAACTGATTTACTTAGCTTTAAAACCGTTCAAAAATTATATTTTATAAAAGTTTGGCAGGTCATCGCCCAAAGCAGCAAATAAAACGGTAGTAGAATTGAATCTAATTGATCTGTTTCAACTGAGTGTAGCAATTGAGAACTTACTAACAGCCAATTGAGTTAATCCAAAGGTTAAAAAATCGTTTCTTGCTCAACGGCAAGCAGATTGTTTGTTATTAATAAGGAAACTGATTGCGTCTTCACTTTAACCCTTTAAGCCCGAAATGAGCCTATTGCTCCATTTCATTGACAACAATATCCCATACATTTCCTATTGCAAGTTAGTAACACTACACGAAAACTGTAAAAATTGTTATAGTTAGGTCATGTGTTTATACGCACGGAGTCAAACTATAGTACTTGCCTTTTGCAGCAGGTGTGGCCGACTTTGCTCCTTGTCGGATTGTTGGTGCTGATGTGGCTACGGTACAGAGATATTATGACTGTTTAGATTTTATAACTTACAAGGTTTGTAAAGAAAATTTTAGTAAAAGTAATTTATTTTGCAGATAAACCAGATGAACCAATTGATTGATCTGTAGAAACCCCAAATTTTGATTTTTATTTTGCAGTAGTGATACAGCAACAGTTACCATCAATGTTGCGACGGTCTACACTAAACCCTACACTTTTCCAACAAACCCATAAAGCTCTACCAGATTCAAACGAGGAGAGGGGGTGGGGGGGGGTTACCCCTGTCCCCTTCTCAAAAGCTTCAAAATGGGATTTCTTTTGGCACATTAATAGAGCCTATCTAAAGTTTTGGGTTTTGTCCTTGAAAGGATTTAAGAGAGATGTTGAAGAGCACTGCAAGATGGTTTGTTTTTTATCACGTGTCGCAGGTTATCGTGTCATTAATTACGTGGCACTGACAATCAACTACTGCACGGCAGCTTTTAAGCGTTTCGCTGATTTTGATTGTTTTTATTTTGTCTAAAAGCGTAAAAACATCAACTTTTACACATTTAAGCCTCTTTTATCATTTACGTTAGATTTTGGTCAGTTAGGTACTAATTTGACAAGGCCAGAGCTGTACTTGATTACATCGTCGTTCTGTCTTTACCCATTGGCACATACAGAAAAACTACTGGTGCATTTTTTTAACTGAAATTCAATGTTTACTTACGTGGAACCGGAGTAACTCCTCCTGCTCCTGCAATATAACATTATACGTGGGGTTAGTGTTTGCTGTGGAATATGAGTTGTTTTCTTATCTGAATAAAGAGCCTTAAAAAAAGAATTCTAAACTCGAACCAATAACCTCCCCGTGATCATCTGTAGTTTGAGGCAACAGTTTTGTTGCAAGTGAAACTATGCTATCGAGAGTTGTGTATTGAATATTCACGCAAGGTTAAAAAAGTGCGCTTTCATCGAAGCTAAATTGCCGTAACCTCTCTGATAAGCCTCCACCACCTCTCTGATAAACCTCCATCTAGAGCTTCATATTTCAAATAACCCCCTGCATTTTTGTTTTTAAGCACTTACGAGAACCATGAAGCGCATCTTTAATTTTTTTTTTACTGTACTGATTGGACTGGTTTGCGCTCATTGCCTGTTTCAAATTCACGGCAAACCTTTAGTATCCACGAAGTGTAAACTAAGTCGTAAGTATAACTGCAATGACTCATTACTACTTGCGCGAAAAGCGTGGCACTAATATCATTCAAGCCATTTTAGTCCTTTTGCAAAGTTTTTGATTCGCAATTTCTTAAGTCAAAAGTTTTATTGTTAACCTTACACAGCCGAATCATTCAAAACTAATTTAAACATTTTCATGGAGGAGCATAATCTGATCGCTTTCAAACAAATTCCTTACCAGGCTCTATCAACTGCAGAATAAGTTATCATGTATGAACAAAAAGCGATATGATGCGCTTCCCTTCGCTGAATCCGGCGAATTTTAGGTTTAATGTTCTTCCCCGAAACGCGATAATGGGTTAAGAAAAATTTCACAAGCTCGAAATTCACGCTTAACAAGTTTGGTCAATTTTTACTGTTTTACCTTTAAGGGCTGCTTTATTGAACCTAAAGACCTATTTTGTGTACAAGGTTACCACTGATAAAAATAGACTGTCAGCGTGGTGCACAGCCTTAAGAGTCTCGAACTGAAGTGAAATATTTACAAATTCCAGCGTAATGGAATTTATTTTTAAACTGAAACACTACACTGGGTTTTGAATAACACCTTTTCTCAATGGAATTTGACTATTTTATTTTAGTTCGAGACTAACAATGTGCTCGTGTGTCGACAGTCTATTCAAAGTCATTTGAATTACACAAAAAGCAACCCTAGGGAATTGTGAATTATGCAAATAAGGAAGACGTGGTCCCTGAGCAGCACTTCTTACAAATTGCCGGGACGTCGGAGAGAGCTGAAGACCCTCCGATCCACCCACAAGCAAGCGGGGCTCACACCACAACGCCTCTATGGCTTACTGGACCTTGTCCTAGGTCAGAGTGGCTATTCCCATATCTCATTAAGAACAATGACTAGGGTGGAATATTATACTATTTTTATCAGTGGCATACGTTGAACATGCAAAGGGTGTATGGGCTTTTATCGTTTTCTTCAAATGCCTCAACTTTCATGCTCCATGAAAGAGAAATTAGATGTAACTAATCTAGTAAGCACCAAAAGGGTCAATAACAGCCACAGGTGACAACATGTACCAGCTAACAAAAATATAATATGGTTATTGTTAAGTTTTTTCAACTTTAAATCTGTTGAAGTTTCAGAAAATAATTTCTGTACTTGTTCCGCTCACCTTGACAGGCTCTGTCTTTTATTGTCTGTACAACTGTGCTAAGTGCATTAAAGTTCTCCACTACGAACACATGTTGGGCGTCAGGGTCCGTAGCCATGTCTTCAAGTTCTTTTCTGACTGCGTTACGTCCGACTCCAATGGCAAATATTGTCACGCCGTTGTCACGCAACTTCTGTGCTGGTGCACTGACGTCATCCGACGATCTTCCGTCACTTAGTACTATTAGCATGTTCGGCACAGCAGGCCGAGCATTTTCCTTAAACAACTTTGTTAAAGCTGCTGTTAAGGCCAAGCCTATAGTAGGAGGAAAGCGAGATAGCTTGATACTCTCTGACAGAAACGGCAGACGGTTTAAAAGGCACTTAGGCGGTGTTTACATGATACCGGATCGAGGTTCATTCCGGAACGAGTTCGTCCCGGTTCCATACAAATCGTTGCATTTGTTTACATGATACTTTAAAATTTTTCATACCGGAATGACTCATTCCGGAATGAATTCATCCCGGTTCTCGTACTGGATCGAAATCTGACCACAAATTGTTCCGGTATCATGTAAAGAACGTACGAGTTCATACCGGTACAAAAATGGCTGCGAAGGCCGGACGTCCGATAGACTGGAACGAGTAGAGCGTGCGCATTACAAAATTCGTTTCCAAGGTGACGCTTCGTTCCGGTACGAGTTCGTTTTGAACTTTTTCATATGAATACGTTACTGAATTGTTCTCCTTCCGGAATGAAACTCGATCCGGCATCATGTAAACACCGCCTAACTACTGAACACAAAGTATAGCTCGATCGAGGGTTGAACATTTGTGCGGCCTTCCTTCGCCGCACCGTCTGTGGACAGAGACGTTAGACCGTTGGTCTATTCTCCTGAACACTATCCAAGGGACTTAAAATAACCATAACAATTATTAAAAAGAGTAAGGTTGCGACCCGGTGCTCAGTTGATTTGACAAAAAAGAGCCACCTAGTAGAGTGTAAACAAAACCGCCATTATTTATCATACTATTATTATTATTATTATTATTATTATTATTATTATTATTATTAATATAATCATTGTTAAAAGAAAGTGCAAAGCTGAATTCTGTGATATATTAAACATGTCAGTATTATAAAAATGCGATTAGAAGATCAGACAAAACCAGAACAGCTGTTCTTCACATCCTTACTTGGACTCGTCAGTGACATGTAGCAATGTGAACAAAAAACATCGGAATGAGTTCTAGAGTGTTTCTTACACTTAAATGCTGCAGCTCAATCTTAATCTCTGTCATGCCACGTACACGTGAACACTTGGGTATTGCATCCGTCCATTGACGTGTTTAATATTATAACTATCTTTATAATTCTTACGTTTTCTTAGCATATTCAAAGCTTACCTGTTTTCGTCATTCCACTTGGATGTTGTACCTTTTTTAACGCGTTGACGATGCTCTGTTTGTCGTAGAATTTATCAAAACTAAACTCAAGCCTCGGTCTATGATCAAATACAAGAAGGCCAATATGAGTCTCATCACTAGAAATATCGAACGAATTCACCACCTCCTCCACGAACGTAAGCACCTTCTTGAAATTAGCAGCGCCGACGCTTCCTGATCCATCAACGACAAAACCCAGATCCAGCTTAGCCTTGCAAACTGAAATGAGAACAGGCCGCAAAATTCAAACAAACACCAAAATACCTAGGTACTAAAACCATTTTTTTAAACATTGTTAAAACGAGCAACTAGCCTTATTTCTTTGGATATAAACATAGACGTTAGTGCTAAAGCGGATCAACCCACAGGATATTTTCTAGTCGAAAAAAAAATTTTTTAGTGGAAAAAAGTTTATGTCGTTTTCCTAAAAAATAAGTATCTAGTTTGGCCTGCTCCGGCACTGTCCCTATCCCTATCCCCAAACCCCAACTCAGACAAAAAATTAGCTTTGTTTCAGTTACCTCTCGGTGTTGTCGCGGTTATGGGCGGGGCTGTTAATGTTGGAGTTATAGGTGTTGGTCCAGGGGAAGCTGGGGCACCGGAAGATGCTGGAGCTGTAGCCTTGACTCCGCTGGGTGTGGCACTGGGTGTGGCACTGGGTGTTGGTTTTGAAGAAGGCCCAGCTGATGGTTTTGCTGTTGTGAGGACTGCAAAGAGCATAAGATATTGTTTATGAAATTACAACTTGTTTTTGAAGAAATTTTTGGCGTAGTACGTGCTTGTTTTTTAAAATTTCTTTGGAAATAGACAGGAACAATGACATGTTGAAAGAAGCATGTCTATGAACTTGCGTTTAATTGTTATCAAACCTCCGGAAGCAGTAACAGCATTGGTTTCTTGTTAAGAAAATGTCTTAAAATGATTTTCTTGTCATTATAGTCCACACTTGACATCGTCAACATCAAGACACCGACGTCCTGTAAGGCGGCCCGTGTTTATATCGGTTTAATTCCGGAACGAAACTTTATCATTTCACACTATATTTACAGGAGAAAGATTCAAATCAATTTCGTACCGAAATGGATTTTGAAGCGGCGAAAAACCCACAACAAGACACATAGTTGGATTGCGCAAGCTCTATTCGTTCTAGTCTGTTACCAGTATATTTGAGTCCTGGTTGCGCAGTCACTTTTGTATCGGTACAAGCTCGAACAGTCTTCAAATGATACTGAAACGATTTGTGGCCGAATTTTATTCCGGATCAAAAATTTTTGAGATTCGGGATATTTTGTTTGCAACAACTACCATCGACTTATTCGCAAGTATGGCTCTAACATGTAACGCATATGTTTTCGCGAGTACGCCAAGGACATTGGCTATCAAAAGTTCAGCCTAAAGTGACAAATTTTGAAGTATATTTTGTAAACACGAGCAGCAGTTTGCATTAAACCTTGCGAAGGGCTGCAGGATACATTTGGCTACGAGTGAAATAAAAAATAAAAGCATCAAACAATTTTAATTCAACCTTAAACCGATACTTGGGTGTTTCTTTTAATTTGAGAATTCCGCTTCCTCATGTAGAAGTTTGCAACTTGGGTATATAAAGACAGAAAAAAACGCGCTGCTCAAGTTGACTGATCTGAGACTCTGACGGAATTCGAACCCACAACCCTCTGATTACTGGTCAGATGCAACATACGACTCGTTAGAAAAATAGAATCATATAGTATTATGTGGCTATTGGGCGTATCAAGCGATCGGATGCAAGGCGTATGTCCAGCGGAAACATGCATGTGACTCGGCTCCCCATGCGAGTCTTTGAAGCTCAGTGGGAAGAGCATCTGACCAAGCTTTTCAAGCTCAACTTTCAAGAGCAGCATTCCAACGTGCAAATATTGTAAACACTATTTTTTCTATCATCTTCGGCGGCGTTGCAATTCTTATATCGCAAGGTCACTACTGTCATCACTAAAACACCGTTCACAATACAGCATGTGGCACTAAGTCACCGTCCACACTAGTTCACCGCTAAACCCTAAGATACTTTAACACAATTGTTCAAGCTAATGGAAGTTCCAGTTAATTTAGCCTGTTTCCTTTTGGAAGAACGAAGTACGACAATCATTATGATATTATATTTTATTTAAAGAGATTTGTATATTCTGTCCTTTTATTGTGTTATTTACGGTTTCACTTAAATTATTTCAATTAATTGTATTAATTACTCTTAATAATTATTTTGAAATGAAACTTTATATATTTTGAGTACTTTACCAGCACACGTAGGAGTAGTCACACAAGGCTGTGCTTGAAAGAATGGCCCGTATGAGGTACAAGGGGACCCTCCATACATCGGAGGGGGGTTGGTGCAGGTCCTGTTACGTGTCTGTTGTCCAACACCACACGACTGTGAGCATGATGTCCAAGGAGACCATAGAGTATAGTTACCGTCTTGTGGTATGATCGGCTTTCCGTTTTTATCCAAGAAACTGGTTTAAAGAAATTTGATTTATTTAATTTAAAGGGGTGACAAAAGCAAGACCATTTTCATTGCAAATGAAGTTACAACTTACAATGATTTGTACAATTCTAAACATATTTGCGTTTAGTTATAAATTGGAATAACAAAAAGCATGCTTTCCAAGGTTGCCTTGTTGTTTTATCACTCAGTATAACTGTATAGTAACTCGCTTTTAAAGTGTGTCAGCGTTGGCGGCTGCCTTAAAATTTACTGGCAATGTGTTCCACAGCCGACCGCTCCACTGTGATTAAAACTCTTTTACCAAAGTCAGTACGTGGAAGCGGTACCTTAAGTTTCTTTTCGCAATTGCGCAAATTATATTATGAGTTATTGCACCAAGTGAACTCATTGAAAAGATCGGGGCTCTGTTGTTCAACCTAATGTATATTAAAAGTGTTTTTGAAAATTTTCGTTGGTGACACAATTTATGCCGACCGAGCTCGCAAAGCATCGGCGTTGCTATCATAGCTAGAAAAGGTTAGGATACGCGCGGCGCGATTTTGAATATTTTTTTGGAGCCTATCTACAACATACCTGTACACCTCATTACTGAGAACACCCCCTTCTCCATCACCTGAAAAAAGTTAGCACAGCAAATTAAAAGAGATTGCTTATCGAGGAAAATTAGTTAGAAATATTAAAGTTTTTTACGCTATGACCTGTTGAGAACCGATAGGGGATGTGTGATATGTGATCTTGCTCGCTTAAATATGCGTCAGATCGCCGCGTTTTGAAATGAGGGCAGATCCTTTGAAGACACCGGGCGCATTTCAAAAAGTGCTGATCCGACGCCTATTTGTGCAAACAGTCTACACATCGACTGAAGATGACTAGTAGTAAGCACGTCTCGGCCCTTAACGACTCACATCGTAAGACAATTGAATATTTTTACTTAGTAAAGATGATACAATTTACCCCAGGCAAAAATCTTACAAAAATCTTAATAATATTGAATCACAAGAAATGCTTAGAGCTCTAACGGAAACTGATATCATGTCCCTCTATCATCTGAGCTATAAGAACTCGCTTGGGGGGACCGGGTTGTAGAGTTGCCCCCATTCGGGCTGGTTTTTTTCCCTGAGGGAAAAAGCTTTTTTGCCATTTATTCTTTGATGTTACTTCAAGCTATACGCAACCTTTGTAGAACTTCGAGTCAGCTGCAAGGGTACTTAAGCCCTTACATAGGTTACTAGTTAGTAATTCAGGTACCGTACATAAGCCCATTCCACACCTGAGGAAACAGCTGAACTCGCTGCCTCGTGATTTATAAACAAAAACTTACAATTGCCCGAGGAGGACTACATTTTAGAGCAGCAATTGATGTTTTCAGAGGGTTCTAGTTAGATCGCTACAAGTAAACCTGCTCACCTTGGTTTGAATATAAAATAATAAGAGATGACCTCATGTAACAAACCACAACACGGGGGCTACCCAACAAACCTCACACCATGAACGCAATCAAACCATGGTAAACATAGAATTATCATTATCTTGGTGTATATCTTTCTTATTACTAGAGAGATTAAACACCGTGCGCTGAACGGCGAACGGCAAAACTTTGGCTCGCCGTTCCTGGTTAAGCACCCCGTACAAGGGCGCGAGCCTGGAGATTAATTTCCAATCTAACGCTACTTAAAAAACCGGGAACGGCGCGCAGCAAACGTCACGTGACCAGTCTACCGTTCGCGGGGAAAAATAGGTGATGCTTAATCTCTCTATTATCTTCCCGTGACAAATGGATTGAATTTTTGGTGCAGTTCCTTTTCTCGATGGTTAGTCTTTTATTTTAAATAAAAAAGATTAATTACCTACCTGAACAATCAGTAGATGGACCGTGTTTCTTGAACGTTTTAGCTGACCCTTTCTCGCCCATACACATGCCTCCATTCTGCAAGGCAAAGATGTAAAGGTCTAACTCTACCGCTACCTTGGCACACTTCATCAGGGCGTTGGCACGATTTTTGTAGTCGTTTCCATTCAGTATCTTGTGTTTCCCCTCCATGGAATGAATAGCGGGACTGGCAGGGTTATCTTTCCAGCAACCGATACTTTTAAAAGCTTTTTTGAAATAAAAAAAACACGTTTTCAATATCACGAGGACGCAGGAAACGCTGGCACAAAACCAAAACAGCACGTACCCAGTGAATACTAAACATAATCCTTTCTCCATCAAAGTGGCCTTTCCAGCCAGTGCTTATTTCTCGTTTACGTATTTTAAGCGGATGAGATTCCTTAACTTCCCCTGAACTGAGGACCCTAATCTATCACAGGTTAGCCCTCAGCAGAAACTGATACTCATCCATACAGCTGAATCGACTGGAACAAGTTGGGTGAAGTGTCTTGTTTAAGGACAAAACACAATGGTCTGGGAATACGAATCAAACATGCTTACCGCTCGGCCACACCGAGATTACTAGTCTGCCAAAATGGTGTTTGTTTCATAGGCGAATAATTGTATAATAAACGGTGTTTATTTGTGATATCCTTTGGTAAGACTGTCGAAACAGCATAGTAAGAACGATTATACAATACCTGGTGATGATACTCAAAACATATGATACCGATTAACAGGCAAGGGGTGTGACTGTGCTTAGCTCACCCCTGCCTGTGAGCACCAGTCTGTTGACTTCTGATTTGTAGTTGCAGCCACTGTAGCTCTGTCAGATTAGCTACAAATTAAAAGCTAAGTGTGGCTGAAATTGTTATAACTGATTTAATGAAGGACGGGGCGGAGGTCCAAAAGATCTGTGCGTTCCAGGGTCAGGCTAGTTTGATCCATTACGTTAAGACCGTTTTCGTCTTAACGTGTCAGATCTAGATATACTAGAAGTAACAAGCAACTGTAATCAACCTAAATACACATAAATCGCTTTTCAACAAATTTTGAAATTAGTTTTGAATATAACTGCTTGGTTTTCAGTACCAGTTCTTAAAGTACCAGGATTGAGTAGCCAATTTTTCGTTGCTATGAAGTCTTTATGCACTTACATTTTCCTTTTGTTTCAAAAATCTCAGATCTGTTGAAGCACGAAGGTACACAAGGCTTTTCAGCCACAGCCCCTTGCTGCGGTATGGTGTATCCCTGAATACTAACCATGGACGAGGGAGGGTATGGCGCTGGATAGGGAGCAGATCCATACTGAGGGGGGTAGCGCGCGGGGTACATTCCAACATTAGAGGTAGGAAACCTGGAAAACAAAATTCTCTATTAATCCGTTCTTCTTCTTCCTACACAGATGTATATCTTCTGAATATGAATATCTTATTATTTTTAGAATTTAACTTTTCAACCACAAAGACGACAAATGTTGCAGGGGTAAGTTCTTCAAACCTAAATTGATAATTTTCCCTTTTACATTTAAGGAGAATTGTTTAGTTTTCCCTTCTATGGTCTACTTTGTTATATCCAGGTTTGGTCTACAGATCTTACCAACTTTTCAAATATTTAAGCCTAGCGTTTGTGGGATCTGGCTGGCAACTTTACTGGCTGTTTCTATACGTTAGCAGCATGTGAAACACAACAGGTATCTACGTCACCAGCAAGATTCCACAAGCGTTACGCTAACTGGCCATCAATTTTATAAAGACTTAGAAGTAACAAATCTGACACAAAAGTCAACAGTAGATAGATTTAGCAAAGGACAACGCGACGACAACGTGACTTCTGTTTACGCGCGCGCGCACAGCTCCAGGTCCTGAGACGTTGCGATGTACACGTCGCGTTGTGTTTGATGTTTTTGCGTTGCGTTCACAACGTCTTTTTTTCAGGACCTCGAGTTGTTAGGGCGCACGTAAACAGAAGTCACGTTGTATTTGCGTTGTCTTGCTGAATATCTCTCTAGTTATTCCAAGAGCGCGCTTAGATATGAGATGGTAAATAGCAACAGAGGCGCGTAGAGCCGAGTAGGCTATAGATAAATTATATCGTATCCAACAAGTTCGTTTTACTAAAATCCTTAATCGTGTTTTCTAAACCTATCGATGCTTGAAAGTGATAGCTAAAAATTATTCTGAACCATTTTTAGTCTTGCAGCACTACACAGTCAGTTTCCTTATTTGGTCAATTTGGTATATATATATAAGCTGGTAACCGAGATCGTGCGAACCAATCAGAACGTTATAAATGCAATATTCGAGGTTGAAAATTTAATAACAACTGTTAACAAAAGTTGCCTAGAAAATCTTTTGCTTGTTTGAAACTAAGGTTTTCTGTAGTATAAGCCGCGTTTTGGCCGTTGAAACCAAACAACTGTATTCAAATAACAAGATTTAACGCACCTGGCTGAGTTGTAGGAAGGATACAAAGCTGCACCTGCGGGAAAAAAGCAAACGCAAAATGAGTGCACGCGCAATGAAACCAGCAGTTTACCTAAAAATCAAGAGGGAGGCTAGGTAACTTGCAAAACAACCGTTCTTGTTGTTTTGGGTTAAGTTTTCATCTTAAAGGGAGTCTTTCTGTAAAACTCAATAACGCGGCACGGCTTAGAATGTTGAAAACCCTGGTACTTTGCTTCAAGAAACATTTCGGGGAACGGACTTGCAAAAGTATTTTGAGGAATATAACTGGGAATAAAATCTGTAGATTAAACAATGTGCATTGTTTTTGGTACAAACCGGCAAACAGCTGACATGAATTGCCGCACATTCTCTTTACTGTCGGATGTGAAGCGCACATTCCTCGCTTGGCGAGTTCAGGACACTTTGAACTAAAATCTACGGGAAGAAAAAACAATAGGGTAGAATAAGACTTACAGTTTAACAGGTTGCTAAGGCCTGATTAAATGTTTTCAATAAATACGTTATTAATAGCACAAACTTCACCAGATTTTTTGAGATTTTTATGTGTAACAAAAAAATCCGAATGTTTTTCAAGAGTCTATAAAAAACGTACGAAGAACAGAGTAATTCTAATTGAAGATAAACCTGCATTTCTGGGGTAAAAGTTGCGTTTGACTGTTGACCTTTTTCTTCAAATAAAAATAATTTTATGCTACAATTGATACTGTCTACGGATGTAATGTTCCTAATTTTAGGACCTATTTGCCTTTCCTATGAAGGATATTGAATTTGGATATTGACATTGAAAACATAGCCGATCCTAACTAACAACAAATGACTTTTAATTTTTACATTTTTAAACAAATTACAGCACACGCCTCTCATAGAGTTATCCTACCTCTTTTGAAGTTCCCTTGTCTTGTATAAATCCTTTGTCTTTTAAAGATGTTACCATGACTATTTTTGAAGTTCTTTGAATGAACCATTGAAACAGCAATAGAAAAAACCAATACATAAAGACTTCTTTTCCATATCAGCTTGAACATGTCGCGCCTTCACAGAAACCTAATTTCAAAATTCAAATGTTACAGCAACATTCATGTTAGACTCTCTACTTCCAAAGCTATAAGCGCGTGTTTTTCTATATGACCTAAAAGGAAAAAGCCGTTGACGTTGTTTTTACACGAATTATTGATCTCTTATCTCGGCAATAGAACAAAGAGACGAGTGTTTTCTTGAACAAAGAATGGTTGGTGTCACCTGTCAAACCACCACAGTTTGTCCAATGAACTGTGACGTACTTTTTAAGTGCCATTCATGTAAGATTAAAAGCCAGCAGGAGAAAATCATGAATTGCCTTTTTGTGAATTAAGAAGCAATTGCCTCTTTTGAACAAAGTAGCTGGAATAAAAATTAAAAAAAGAATGCGTCGTTTTCGAGTGAGACTTTCATACTCAAACAGTCTTCGAATTATGCGAGGCAACATATAAAAGAGTGATGGTACACAAATACCTCGGGAAAAAGACACGGAGTTAAGTTGTAGTATGTAGCAATTAGGTTTAACAAAGATGCTTTTGAGAAAAATTGTGATCTTTGCAATTCCAGAACTTAAAGCCTAGTTGTAAAAACGAGTATTTCAAGCTCCTGTGATTATCAATAGCCGTAATTAAAATAGATATTTGTCACTTTAAAATAAATATTTGGAATTTAGGTATTTCAACTTCCTTCTGTTTTTGAAGGCAATCTTAATTGGTTAACTCGTCTGTATTGTGCTTAGACAGAAAAAAAGACATCGTTGGTTCAGAGATCAGTCTTTATATCTTAAATCAGTGACTGATATTGTTTGAGTTTTATGAGTGTAAAATGGAAGAATCCGATACAAAAAGGGCAGAGGTTACACCACCTTAACGAATGACTGCTTTAAACAACCATAACTTTTGATTAACTCTTTGTAACAGTCGAAGTACCAACAGCATTTTGAACAATGATATTTTTTTTAAAATGAGCGAAAAATTCTTCCTTAAGACAGCTAACGACGCATGGGAAACAGATCAAGATTTTTAACTTTTACACATTACTCAACACAAACCCAATCACCCGAACCACGAAATCTTACCTTAAGATTTAATTGTGCTGTTGAGAAAAAAACTGCAATGCTATTATACAAAGGAGTTTAGTTCCAAAAGTTGTTTCCCGCTATGAACATTAACGTGTAAATGTTTGATAACAAGCAAGGAGAAGCATAAAAGCTAACCTGCCTTTGTTGACCAATAATAACATATGAGAAGAAGTTTTCTGTACCAGTTATTGAATAGCTTTAATTAACTTCTTTATAATTTTTGGTTTCTAATATGTACAATTTCTAACCTACCAACGGGTTAAGAAAATCATTAAAAACTAGCTGTAAATCTAAAAAAACAATGTCTTCATGCTGCCTACCTTTTTTTTGAAAAATAACAGTTAAGCCTTAAGGTGTTATTAATTCGTTGTGGTTTTAGTCAAAACTGGTTTATTTTTTAGTTATTATGATTTCTGATATAACAACCAACTTTTAACAAAATTGGTACCTCTCTTGTACAGATCTGTTTTATTTCTCCGTAAATATTATCTTTAATTCATTTGGATTCAGGAATGGACTTAAACACCCGCTTATACAAGCAAGAAGTCGATTGTTTTTACCTGTCTGAAGTTATAAACTAGTCTAATGAAAAGCATTAAGTTCTATATTATTTGAGTTTAAATCAGTATAACGCCATGGCTAATTGGCTGACAAGTCAATCAAGTCAAGTTACCAAAGTCGTTCCACACACCCTTTGTAAATGAACATCAGCCTTTCATAACATTTGAGTTGTAAGTTCAAACTGAAGCAAACTGTGTGGTAGTGCTATGTATAGCAGTTCAGATATTCAAAAATATTCTTTAGTTCTTAGAATTTTAAATAGACTTCACGAAGAAAGAAAGCGAGTCCCTCACCCCGGCGGGATTTGAACCCAAGGCTTCCAAAACAGCATCTGCCTATGTTTTACCAACTGAGACCATGCCAGTTCAGTAAGAAGGCCTGGTCACCATGGCAAGGCATTATACCCTTACTCCCAATAACTGCTTGTGAGAGTCGAGATGATCTTAAAAGCTATATGCAGATGGAGATGAATAGATGGACAGATAGATAAAACTACAAAGAACTAAAGTTGTACATATATCGTATCCCAAAGCGGCCATGTAATGTTCTGTTTATTTTGTAGGCACCGATTAAATTTCCACATAAAACACATTTTTTTATAAGAACTGACCGCGCGCCTGATCTGGGGAGCTCTCTTCAAATTGGCTAACAATGTTAGTAACCTGATGGCGGCACCAATATTCTCACAAGTGAAAGTTAAAATTTGTCTCTTCACCGATGCTTTCAAAATATGATTTTTTAGTAGAAGGGAAAATCCTGGTATTTCATCAGTATCTATTTACAGTAAACGGGGTCGCCTCGCCTAGGATGGGGAATTCAACCTTCGACTTTTCCTGAGGAACGGTTTTGTTGCATGCAAAGGCGACAGTCTCTGCCTTGTGTTCCTTGTCCCCATTTCTTTTTTTCTCTCGTCCGCACGTCCATTTCCTCTTCCCAGTCTCCAATTTGATGAACGCGCTTGGATTTTATGAAAGCCGAAGAGACTGTTTTGCAGTCTACGCGGCTTTTTACTGTTGTAAAATTTTATGCGCGGTATGAGATACTATTTTTTTACATCTGCTTTGGATATTTTTGTTTTGGTTTATAGGAGGTCCAGAAGCTAAAGGTATCTGCACTAACCTGTTTAAAATTTGCTTTTCGCTCAGGCAATTTAGCGATGTCTTCTAACGTATTGATGACCCCTGCTAGCAAACTTCGTCTTTACAGATGGCTATAAGCCAAAATTACTTTCACTTTGTTATATTTTGAGCTAATGCTATCCTTGTTGTCGAAAAGAACTTTGAAATTAGCATAAGATATGTCTTCGAAACAGGTTATCTTGTTAAATGTGTTGCTGCAAGGGGGAGGAGTTTATGACTAGCAATGATATGTTGTAAGTTTCATCAGTGAAAAAACTGATATTTATTTGATTCTTCTTTGAAATGAGAATAAATTAAAATAATAATGGTTTCTTTTCTTTCTATGTTTTGAGGTGAATTTTTTCTATTCCTCACTATAAACGTTCCACAAGCTTGGCACGAAAAGCTTGTAAAATGAACAAAGTTAGAGACAAAATATTTAAAGATTATCAGAGCTTCAAATGAGTGGCTGAGTGATTTTTATCAGTGCTTGTGGCATGTATTATACTTTTAAAAACTCAGAGCATTTCAATTTTTAAACTAACTTCTGTCTTTCAATAAGCTGGAAGGCTTCCCGTTCAGTTTTATAGAAATTTTATGGCAAGAACCTGTAAGAAAGACTGCAAAGGCATTTTTGCTCTTCAACAAATATTTTAACGTGGGTTCCATTGCTGGTTTGATCCGCTTGTTCTCGAGCACCTGTTATTATTAATCGTAAGATATTTTTGTTAAGAAAAGCCTGGGTAAGGTTGTACATGTGTACATTATGAACTTCATTAATTTTTACACTTTGTGCTTGTGAAATTTCAGGGTAACTTTCTTTTCATCTAAACTCTGCACTCAGTTATATTTGTGAACAATGAGAAACAATACCGACTGGTTTTACGAATTAAACATTACGGCTGATAGATGACCTACGCTTTTGTAAAGCAAACTTCTAATTGCGCCTAATCATTTATGCCGATACAGACAACAGTCCCAATACAAAAAGCATAAAACAAATACCAGAAAATGTAATTCGATTAAGTGACCTAGATAGAAATTGATTTTTCTGCTGCACAGTCTCAACAGTAGAGACTGGGTTTGAATTAGAAGAAGTCTGTTGTGGGTAATAGTTGGATATATAAGATGGATAGAGCACGTGTTGAGTCAATCAAGGCTCTGCCTCCTGAATTACACACTGTAAAGAAATATGTTATATATGATAATTTTTCATACTACTGTTGTAATTTTATCAAACGAAGGTGTTTCCAAATCATGACAGGAGAGTGATGTAAATGATTGAGGTTATAGATTTAGGAATCCTTTAAACCTCGGAGGAACATGGTACTGCATTGATTCGAGAATACTTCTCCATTTTTCCCACTGGATTTCTTGGTTTTTCGTATCCGGCAATGGTCACAAGTTTTTATATCGTTATTAACACTGTGTGCTATACTCAACACGTCAACCCTTCTTCACCTAAATAAACCAAATGGGTCTTGTTCGCATGTCTGTTGTGTTGTGGAGCAGAAATACTGATGATGTATTGAAGCTAGTAGTTTTTTTGAAATACAAATTAATTTGACAGGCCATCTTTGCAAATAGTTACTTATTTTTCTGGAGCAGAACTTTAATTCTTTTTGCCGGAAAACGGCTTGAAATTTCGTTGTATAGTTGCGACATTCTCCTAGTAGGGAGAGCAAACAGATTACTCCGTGCAATATTAGAAATATATTTATACTCTTTATTAAACAAAAGATCCGAACTTATATCAAAATACCGCCACAAAAATAAACTTTACTTAGTGAATTTTACTAACCGAGAAACAATGTATAGAAACTATTTCTCGCGACATTACAGAAAGAAACAATAGAAAACTAATTAGCTATTTTAGCATACTATCAGTATACTATCATAATTAAGAAGATCTATTTCTAACTGAATAAAAATCTGACTGACGAGCGCCTGCGCGCGAAACTCAGAGTTACATCGAATCGATTTCACTTGTGTACTTTGCTCTGCTGCCATTATACATATATAATGGAACCACCTGTCTAAGAAGATTAGAAGTGAAACCAATATTGTGTCTTTTAAATTAAAAGTAAGGGAATTTTTATTGAAACAACAGGAGAGGTTAGGAAGAAAGGATTAATTTAAGCCACTGATGCTTTGGGTTTGATCTTGATATTTACTAATTTAGATTATCCATATGGCTAATTATACCCGGCTAATTATATAATACATATATAAATAAATAAATAAAATTCCAACAGACAAATTTATAGCTGTCGCTACTCTGAGTTTCACGCTTTCGCGATCATCAGGCAACTGACAGATTGTCTGTTAAAAAGCTTGTGAAGTTTGTTGTTGGGGGGGAAGTGTTTGTCAATTAGATTTAAGAATGTGCGAGCGAT
>JAOBRD020492886.1:0-17398 GCA_027575215.2 Hydrozoanthus sils | reverse complement strand
TTATCTCGCAGTTCTTTCTCTCCTCTGATCTTGTCTATCAATTTAACTGTTAAATCTGCCAAACCGTCATGTCCCTCAAACACTTTGTAAACAACCTTATAATGTGATGTATGCTTCTTTTTACCGATTGAATATACAACAGTGTTTTCACCATATCCTAAACAATGTCGAAAATATCTGGTTAAAAAAATAAAGATTATTAACAATTTGATTTACTATAATTATTTCACATTTCTACATTGTCACATTTCCAGATTTCTACATTGCCACATTTTCACTTAACTACATTGCCAAAATTTTTCTAAAGTGAGAGATCAGTTAGACACTGCCACACTGTGAAATTTTCAAAAGATTTTGTGCTCACAAGAAGAATTTGAAGCTAGGCATTCCAATCTGATGACGCATTCTTTGCTCTTCTACCCGGAGTAAGAGCCCAAATTCCCCTTCACACCTGTATCTATGCCCACATCCTCATCTGTATTCATATTCACATCAACACTTGTATCCCTGATCCATAAACACATCCATATCTAAATCCACATCTTCGTCTGTATGCATATATAAATTTACTTTCATATCTAGATCTACATCCAGAGGCAACATTTGCATCTGTATTCATATTCAAATCCTTATCTGTATCCATATCCATACACTCGTAATTATAGATTTTATCTTTGATCTATTTTTTTCACTAAAAACATAAATCCTCTTACCTCTCCATCATACTTCAAAATTGTTATGTTATGGCATTATATACTCGTCTTAACTTTTTACTATATACAAATCTTTCACAGTGCTTCGATACAAGAACATCAGGCAAAAGATCGGACAACCATTTGAGATTGTCCTTTGTCTCTGATAATAACACAGTATATAGTGGTTGCACGCTTTCTCTTTTGGGAAGGCAACAGAATGTCAACCTTGTACCCAGACTTCTTCCCTCCAATTTTGATCTAAAGGAGCCTTAAACGAGGTTTGGAGAATGACCCGCGCCGGCGCAAGATTACCATTTTGCTTTCTACGTGGTTTTCATGATATCAACCAAACTTTTTGTTGCTATAGTAAATACATTTGTTTTTCCTCTTGTCCTATGGAAAATATAATGCTTTTACCATTATTTAACTTTGACATCATATATATGTTTTTTGTTATCCATCCTTTATTCATCGAGTCATCGAAATTGATTCATACCCAGCCCCATATATTCTTACAAGCAATTACACTGCTCTTTTTTGTAAGGACGTCTATTTTATGGGAAGAGGCCAAATATTCTTGAATATTTTGGAGATTTCGAAATCTTCTGAAACACATTCAGATGTTAGTGTAATTGGATGTGCAGTTGTTGTTTCCTGATTCGTACAAACCAACCGGAAGCACAACAATGTTTTATTGAATTAGCCGCGCTAACATGGCCGGCAAGAAAGAACTTAATCATAAACAGAAAAGGGTCCAAACAAATTTTGTACATGTACACGTTAAGACGTTGAATTATTGAATTAGCCGCGCTACCATTGCCGGCAATTAAGAAAGAACTTAATCATAAACAGAAAAGGTTCCAAACAAACTTGTACACGTTAAGATGTTATATTAATGAGCATTAGCTGATCGTAAAAAAATTATTTCCATAATCTTGTGCATAACCTGAGTTACCTTTCCTTAGCCTCAAATATTAATGTTCATAAAATAACGAGCAAATATCTCCCGAAGTGGAGGTGACTAGTGGTGGATATTTATCGGGACGCGAAGCAGCGAGATAAATATCTAACGCTAGGCACCGACACTGAGGGGGATAATTGTTTTAGTATATGCTAAATCAGTCGAATAATTTCAGGTGAGAGTTTGTGAATGCGAATTTTGAACCAAACTTATCAATTTAAAACTTTCAAACGCAAGTAAGAAAAGCTTTCATTCTACTTGACTGTGAATACATACATCTCAAATTTTGTGGCCCTTTTTTGTGTTTTAAGGGAGTGGCTGAATCGCTTACTTCCGAGGTTGTCACGAGACGAGGCGCCATTTTGACAGCTTTCCCAAAATAGTAAATATCCATGGATGTTTACTGTTTCAGGAACCAATCAGGGCGCGCGATAAAAGCTATTCACTGATTTGGTATATAGTAATAATCTTTAACATATTTGTTAGGGGTATACAGCTGTTATATGTACCATGCGTACAAACCGGCAAATATGCTTTATTGAACTGGCTGCTATAAGAAATATGATAATAACTAAATTAGATTCAAAACAAACTTGTACATGCACAATACTTAAGACGAATGTTGCACTGACGAACATTAGCTTAGCAGAAAAATTTAACTCCATAATCTTGTGTAATGATATAAAATAAAAGTTCTTTGGTTTTCCTCACCCTCAGTACGTTCTTAAAATGATCTTATGTTTTGGGTATTTTCAGCCACATGTTCTTGCATATTTTTCATTAGAAAAGAACTTTGTACATTTGCAATCTAGTTAACAGTCAGAAATGGTTTCTAAAATTGAGGTTTTAGACTTTTGTAACAAACAAAAAGTATAAAGAGCCTGAATTGGGGCAAACCCAATTCTCAGTAATTAGTTTAGTTTCAGGACATTTTTTGATTCAGTAAGCTAGTCCATTCTTGCTAGTATAATTTTTAGTTGCAGCAGAGCACGTGCTTCTACCAAAAGATAGTCTTTCTTCCTATGTGAGAGTCTCCACCTTACATGAACAAAACCGGTAACCTCGCACTCCAAGATTGCAAGCGCTACATCCACTAATTATAAGAGTTAATTGATAGTGACTACCTCCCCCCCCATCCTCTTTTTTTTATCAACTAAAAATCAAACTGTTTTAAGGCGGGACTTAACCTAAACTTTTGTTGGATAGTGAGGAAGTTGAAAAATTTCCGCCAAACCGTTCCTCCATGCAAGGGACTAGTACAGCTTTGGGTTGAGAACGATTTGGCGAATTATATCAAATACTAACTTCAAAATCAATTTTTAAACTTCCCAAAAAAAATCACCAATTTAAAAAATCTCTCTCCAATCTTTGAGAAAAAAAAAAAAAATTTAAAACTCATCAAAAAATTCTTAAAATATTCAAGCTGATTCTCCTTCATATCATCTGTGTTTTAAGCATAGGGAGTTTGTAGATTCAAACCATGGACGGAGATATCGGAAGAAACATGAGGAAAAGTGGCCACAAAGCGTGCTTTAGGTTAAGTCCCGCCTTAAATTGTCGAGTTTTACTTCGGAAAGGAATCCCGAACAATTTTGAAACAAACACAGACATATTCCTCCAAAAAATGTCTTCCCATTATTAATCGACATATTTACAAAAAAAAAATATTAGTCAATGCATATAACACTCTGACAATAATCAAAAAAGGGTAGCTGTGATTTTGATTTGTTAATAAAAGGTTAAAACATGGAACGAAATGTTTCCATCTAAAAAGCAATCGGTAAAGAAAGTAACAAAAATGACTCCAGAACAAACCTGCTAAAATCATAAGCGATGCACAACTGTTTCTCTTTGAGTTAGTCAAATTTAATGACACAGATTTTTTGGTTGTTATGTATTTGGATATAGGTCAAATTAACACACATTTTCTCACAATGGTGGTTTTCTTTTTTGCTGCATGGTATGTATCTAAACGTTGAGTATACAATTATTCTTGTACACTTAAATAGCGAATAGTGTTTGGAAAAGAACCGTACTGTACATCGGTATTTAAGACTTGGTACAAAGGCTCACTAAAAAAAAACCGAAGTAGTTGCTAAATCAAATTTTTTGCTCTAAGAAGTTTTGGGAGGCCCATGTTTCAAGAGTTGGTCCTTCGTGGGAGCAAATTATGCAGAAGAAAAGTAACAATTACTTTTTGTTTATCATAGAGTGGAAAGAGTTTGTTACATTAAGGTATAAGGTTTAATAACACAAGTTCTATCAGTGGGATAAATCCTAACAGCCTTAACTTTATCAACACAGAAAATTAATAAAACTTTTGAGAAGAAATGTAATATCCGGCCAATTCACTTAATGCTGCAAAAAATCAATTTTTTCTACGTCTACGGGAAGTTTGGGCCCCTATGTATTGTTAAAACTGTTTATTAAACATGTTAATGAAATTTTACTTTACATAAAACTGATTTTTACTTCGCGCGAAAGTATTCAATTATTTCTTATTTACTCGAGTTTATTAAAATGAAACGATAAGTAATATAATGTCAAAATTCCCAGGATGACTGGCAGCTGAGGGACATATGTTTTTTTCAAAGATTAATGATATCTGCGCTTTCTGACTTTCTTCTAAGCACGAGTTCATTCCAGTGGCTTTAAAAACCATTAACACAATTGGAATGAAAAAAGTGACAGAATATTTGCAAATAAAAGAAGCAGAAATCTAAACAAAACTAAATGTAAAACATTATAAACATTGAGTTTCTCATCAACAAGTAAACGACAAAACTAACTTAAAACAACTGACAGGACCTTAATCAACATTTATAGTTGATTTACACCCGCATACAAGGCCTGTGGCGGCGACATATAATTTAAGTTAACAGCACATCATTTAGTTCAGTTTTTCATGCACCTTGATCACAGAATGACTACACACGCTTTTTTTTCATATAAAAACAATTTTTTACAAACAAGGCTCGAATTTGGCCAAAAATTCTGAAAAAGCTGAAAGAACAATCGAGGCCCGGCCATTGATGCAAATGTAACTGCATCACGTCATTACATGTGGCGTTTCATGGCAGGTCTTTTTGCAGTTAGAATCACTGAGTGAGCAGAGAAGAAAACCAAAACTATGCCACACATGTTTTGTGACAGTGCCGAAGTGTGTAAACGGCAATAATAAACCTATATACCGGCTATAAAAATAAAATAAATTTAATCAACAAGAAAACCATGATGAAAATAAGAATAATAAGCTCGAATTGTGCAAAAACTCAAGAACAACCAGCCTCTGTCAAAATTAACTGGCTCTTGTAGTAAAAGTGTGCATATGGTGGACCTTGGCACAGCATAACAAGGAAAAAGGGGGATGGTAAGAATGACCCAAAGTAGCCAAAATTTGGTTCAAAATTTTCGCATTTGGTATCAAGTAGTGGTCACACGAGGTTAGAAACCCAGTGTTTGCGTTCGCGCCTGCGCACATGTGAACTCAAATAAGTTTCGCGAGGGAGGGGGTCACCGTGTACTCTGACGCGTAGGCTTGTTGTCTCAGCTTCCGAAAATCTTCTTTAAGTCTTAAAATATTTAGAGCCAGCCGCATTGGTTGCTACTATCTCTTAAGCATTTGTTTAAAATCTTTTTCATCGCTTTCAGTCAAGTACCTAAGTCATCTACAGTAGCGATTAATGCTGACCTACAAGCTTGTCCAAAAAACAAGTTGATATCTTTAACATCGTCTCCACTTTGTTTTAACTAAACTGTTTTTAAAGGTACGCTTTCCAAACATTATCAACACTGGTCAGCGTTCCATTTCACAAATCCCGAACGGCGTTTGTGCATGTTTCTAGTTAGAGTCCTAACGGTTCGACTCGAGAAACGCTACATGAGCGAACCCTACTGGTTCAATTCTGAAAGTAGTCAATATTCTCATTATTGGAAAACTGTGAATACATGTATTGGAACTGATCCGGCGATGTTGGACAGCTTTTCGTTATATTCGTGAAAAATCTAACATCTCCTACAACTGATAGTATAAACAAACCAAAGCAACGACTTAAAAGATTTGTAACTGCCTTTACTTTGCAACTGGCAGAAATCACAATTTCACAAAAGTGTTTCAGTGACAAGCAACAAAAATTAAACGACAAAATATACACTTTATAGTTTCAATGCACCCAGTTGAAAACAGTATGACCGGCAAAATGGCTTTCAAAAAACGAGAAATGTTAGCGACACAAATTTACTCGAGTTAACTTCTATTTACTTGTTCGATTTATTTGGACAATTTTTTTACCATAATAAGATACGAAGAAAAAATGGTTTGGTTCTTATGTTTGAAATGAGTGTTAAATTTATGAGCGCTCCGACAATTCGTTATTAAACCAAAAGTCATCAAACGAAGAATGGCAATGCTGCCACTCAAAAGCAATGGCAAGTACAAACATTTATTGAAGAGTGAACATGTGCACTCCTATGGTTGGGGGGTTCTGACATTAAAAAACAAAATCCATGGAAAAGGTCTTCTCGACTTAGCTTTAACGCCAATGAAGTTACTGCCAAAGTACAACTACTGGTCTTAAAATACAAACTTGTCCTAGTTTCACATCCTCATGTTTCATAAAGTTAAGTGTTTTATGAGGTTTTTCATCACTCTTATTCCGGTAATATCCCTCTAGATCTGTCAGTCTGTTTACACAAGCGACTAAGAACTGGGCATTTTAAAAGAGTACGCTATCGTTGAAAACATAACCCCTAAGTTCAGTCTTACGCAGCTCTAAAGTTTTTCCCAACTTGAACAATTCACAAATGAGCGCTGCAATGAGCGGAGATGATTTATTCAAACTAACATAGTTCTTTATTGAACTTTGTGGACTTAGTGGTTTGACACAGCAACACAATATGCTTTTTTCTGTTTAACTTTTATTTGTAAAGTTGTATGCACAGCTTCCTTATGGTCTCTTACTACAGTTTGGAACTTAATTATATAACGAACAGGAAAACTAAAAATTGTTCTGACACAGTAACATGCTTAATATAAGCTTTCTTCACCACTAGTATGAAACAGTCGCTGTTCTTGTCAAAAGTTTTGACGCTGGTTTGATGGAGCTGCTGCTCTACACCTGATGAAACAGTTTCTTGACAAAGATTCGTCACACCTTCACACCTTTTGTGTACAAACTAACCGTCTGGGAAAGCAGAGTTATTGTTGCTGAAGGCAATAGAAAGATACGCTTTCGAAGTGTCCAATGATGTTCAGTAAATAGTACTGGTTTTTCATTCTGGCAAACCAAATACCCTTTGTATTGTGGTGTAATTTGACGGAGGACAATCAAAAATTGATACTGTTATTCTGTTGAAAATGTTGTTTGATCGATAAAATTAACCGGGACTGTTTTATGCCCCATCTGCTAGGCTTTGATTGCGAAATGTGCTTATTGTCAACATTGATTCCTGGCTTTCATAACATTTTCTCTGTCTTAGTTAAACTCCAGAATAATGCTTTCCCAAACAATTTACACTCCCTAAACTAACCTAACGATTCTTTGAACATCAATAAAAATGTGTGACACGGCTACAGGAAGAGTAATTGTACGGCTATGATATGCTATACTATTTGGTTTTCAAGAAAACTGAACCATAAATTGCCTTCCGCAAGGCAACGTGGGGACATCGTTTGAACTCAATACTATAAAGTCACTTAAACAAATCTGTGAGAACCTAGAACAAAGAGAGTTAGATCTAGTGTACCTCTCTCAAATACTGCCTTTGCCACGCATGTATGAAAAATGTTCACAACGATAACGATTTTCTCACCTCAAACCCATTCACTAGTTGTCTTGTCAAAAACAACAACTCTAATCCTATTTGGGTGTATTGTAACCATAAAACAAACTTTCTTATCTACATTTTCAGCTCTCACGACAATAACTTCTCTAATCAAACAAGCTGCTGCTAAGATACTCCACGTATTCACGTTGAATTAAAATGACACCATTTTCAACTAGAGAACCCAGTTTGTCAGTCCCATAGAACTGAATAAGGCAAATACTTGTCGCATGCTTAATTAAAGCTATAAGTTTTGTTCTACCAACCAGTCCAGTACGGCTGCCTAGGCGGCTGTGTATAGTTCATATAGCTAGCAGAATAGCTCCTATCGACGGCAGATGCTGAAGAGTATTGGGAAAAGGATGGTACTTCCTGTCTCAATGTGTTGTATTGGTTTCCAGCGGAAAGATTGTGACATGGAAGGCCATCTCGCACAAGCACCGGTACTGGTACAGTCCTTGGTGTTCCGAATAAGTGGTCGTTATACACTGCCCCGTAAGCCGAGTACCCACTCTCGCTTAGCTGCTTCTTGTATTTGTAGCGGTGATTTTGAAACCAGATTTTGACTTGAGTTGGAGTCAGGTTAATAAGATGAGCGAGTTGTTCTCTCTCGGGAGCGGATAAATAACGCTGTTGTCTAAAACGACGCTCGAGTTCAAACGTCTGGCTCTTGCTGAATAGAACTCGTCGCTTTCGTTTTCTCGGCATCTCGTCATCATCTCTGGAAACTTTGTTGAGGGTCACTGATGAGTCGGCTGTTGTGGAAATGGCTGAACTTTGTGGCGTGTCTCTCTCTGAATCTAGAGAAGCAAAGAAAACTGAGTAACTCTCGCCTTGGGGAGTAACAAACTCTGTTATATGATATACTCGAATTTGCTGCTTTATAGTTCCCATACTCTATTGGTCACACCACGATTTGAACGCACTTTTACTTTTTAAAGTAAACCAAAGACCTTTTCAGGATGAAAATTATGTTTTTCTATGAAAAAACAAAAGCTACAGCTCGATACGAGAAGTTCAAGATTGTAGATGGTACCAGTAACTCGACAACTCAACGGGTTAAAAACAAGAAAAGATATTTTACCTTTTTTCATGCACTTTTTCAACTCTTTTCGCAAGCATAATCACAGTTCTTGCGGAAAAAGTATTGTTTGTGTGTGGCCAGATCAAAAAGGCAAGTTTAACATGGATTATCAATGAGTTTCTAATTGATACTTTGTGAAAAAAGCAACTTTTTGTTTGCATTAGAGCAATCGAACAGTTCTAAACCCTTCTGCTTGGCGTGTGCGATATTTCATCTCAACTAAACCGTACAAGTATTCAACAATAAAACGTTATATATTTTCAAGATGAATATTCGTCCATACTGTCAGTCTACCTGAGGATTTGCTCTTATATATGTGTAAATATTACTACAATCGTTTGCCCACCCGTAAATAAGATTTATGTTCAACAAAAATGAAACGATACAAATAAAAATTGCGTCGCTCTCGGCCTATTAAAGTATAACATTACTTGGTTTGCCAATATCAAGTCAGAACGAAGGTGAAAAATAAATTCTAAAGTAAGATAACAACTTTAACAAGCCGAGGAAGCAAATCCAATTTTAATCGGTTTCAAACGGTAGACATTGTTTACAAATTTTAAAAAATCCGTCTAGTTTTTCAAGTTGTAAGCTCAGAAATGCCGACCGTCGTAACTGCGAAGTTGAAGGGCAGACTGAGAATCAGTTCCACTTTTTCAGATCACCTGACCTTTGAACAGCCATTCGTCGTCAGTAGGAAAAATTCTGATTACTTTGCACTTACCCGAAATAGAAGAGTTATCTTCTGGAATACACATGTTGGTACGACCGAGTGATAAGGGTGAATCGTAAGAAAATTCTTCAGTTTCCTTGCGCGGGATTTGCACTTCTGGAATAAGGCTGAAACCCGCTTGCCGGCACGAGCCCGATTCTGGTAGATTCAATATGTCTTTTACTGAGAACGAACTCATCTTCTTTAAATAGAAAAAAACTCGTTTCAAGATGTGATATTTAGGAATATTAACCAGCGTTTGTTCGATATCTTCCATACACTACAAGACAACCCATTCAACTGCCAGTTTCTGTGGATGCACACATTTGTCAGATTTCCGTCGTGCTATTTACCCGGGGCGGGGCTAAGTACTCCACTTGTGAACAAACTCATGACATTGTGCAAATTGTTTTGTTTGAATGGGAATGTCTGTTGATTGATACCTCACTGATGCGCTTGGCAGTTCAATTAATTAGCTCGAACATAAATGTAATTCTTTTAGCCTCTTTCAATACGACCGTGACCAAGTTGGTGACTGTGATTGGGCACCCCTATTTTATTTTTTTTCTCCACTCTTCTACAAGATTCCTTTGCGATTACCTTCTAACTGATTTGACGCTTTTTAGGAACGCACTAACTGTCGCTCTAAGAGATCTTATAGAATTGTTACTTTTGAGTAAGTAAAGTATTTCTTTGACACTTGCTAACATATGTTCCGCTTTCGCATGTATTTTGAATTTTTGATTTTTTAGTGTACAGAGGAATGGCATTTCGTGGCAAAGTGTTAATAGAAAATTAGCTCCAACATGGCCGCAAATTTACTCTTTGTTGTAAAGAAAAGAAAAGCAATTTAATGAATTATCAAGTTGCGAAAAGCTTTTATAAGAAAGATAAGACACTCTTACATCCAAATTTCTTTAGAGAGACGACGTTTTAACAGTAGACAGTTTTTAATCAGATGGTGGCAAGGCTCTGGAGTTATTTCATTTTTTTCGATAATTTACAAACTTCCGTTCTGTACAAATTATAAGTCGGTTACATTGGCTTCGACCTTTGTTTCGTAAATAAAAGAAAAAGAGTTGTTTCCGACGAAACTCTGAAGTTAGAGAGAAATAGGTAATTTTATACATGTTCCCAAGCAATGAAATGTAGATTATGGTGAAACGAAATGTTCAAGATATGTATAGAAAAAAACCCGGCATTAGCAGTTCGTCAAACACCTTTTAGAAATGCGTTTATAACGTAAAGTTGCTACAGTACAGATGTGCTGTGCGCCATCTTAACAACAAGACGTCTGAGTATCTCTTTCTGTAGCATTAAAAAGCAATAGAATCGATGATATAAACACTCAGATTCATTTCATTACATCGCAAATCAAAAATTCTTTGTCATTTTGAAACGTATTTATATGAAGTTGATAGCCAGTGAAAAGGTCTCGAATCGGCAACCAAATATCACTTGAGTTACACTTATACATACGATAAGCTAGCCAGTCAATAGAACCTCCGAAAAACTGCTCACATCATCTTGAACGTTCTTTCAGAACAAAAGTTTGATTTCGGATTTTTTCTAATCCGCTTAAGTATGTAAACTTTGGATAAAGAGTATTCAACGGGTTGCTTGTTCAAATTTTAATCATGTTGTGAAAAGAGTCCGTTTACTCTTGTCAGATAATCTGACAGGTACCAAGATTTGCAGAATAAAGAACTGACATCTTAATTTCCAATGATTGGACATTTAACAAACATAGACATTGCAGAACAATGGTTCTAATCAATTATGCAAGCGTACATTACCGGACAAAAGAAGAAAGAAGCAACAAAACACTGTTCGTTATTGCAGTTTATACTTTTTTGGACAGTTGACTGTTTCTTCTATGTACCAACCGCACGGATTAACATTCTTTGAAGTGCTAATTTAAGAAAACTTTGAGGTCGTTATCGCAAAACATGAAACTTACAAAATATAACGACTAAAACGCTGTTTCGAGGGCATATTTGGTTCCTTCTTGCTAAACCGGGAGATTTATCTTTCAGAAAAAACCTTTATCGTATGTACACTAGTCATGAGTTTCTTTTTTCTCCGAGACGAATTAGTGACAACTGTATTGTTCAGTTTTTAGGGTCTACCGAGTGGTTAAAAATACAGATACTGTTGGTGTTTACTCTATCACAAATCTTTAAAAATTTCTTGTGTTTACCCAAATGTTTTTCAGTTAATCAGTAAATGGGTGACAAATTTCATTATATGCAAAGAAGCAAAACAAGGAAAACTTAAGTTCTATTTAGCGTAGCTCTTCCGTTCTTTCGTCCGCAACTCAATTCTATTTTTTTGCAAGAGGAGAGCTCGGGCTTGCCGGCGAACGTAAGTGAAATTTCCGATTGTTTTATGAAGTGTTTACGTTTGTGACGGTAGCATTGTACAACGAGCCAGGAGGTTCACTGCATCATTACCAACGACAAAATGCTGTTTGCTTAACCACCGACGAGCCATGTTTACACTAAATATCACATTAAATAACAACAGGCTATTTCATACGTTGCACACGAGACCCCGGATGAAAGCTTGTGTCAAACGAACAAAGAGCAAAATAATACAGTTATTTTATTGTGAGTAACTATACTGGTTTTCTTTGAGAACTATCTCAAACTGTACCTTTTCTCAATTACTGGGTAGTAAAAGAAGAAAGACAAAAAACATCCACATAGTTACCGTATGTACTCGACACTCTTTCAAACACTTCAGTTTTGTGTAGTGGATTCATGTCCATCCTCCACAAGTAGCACTCAATTTAATCTAAATACGCTCTTGAAGTTCTTACTAGCTTCTAAAGAAAGGCTGTTGTTAGAGCAGGAAGTAGAATTTCTCAAATTAAATGGCGCACGAAAACAAAATCGACGAATACACCGTGTACACTTTCTCATCTACCGAAGAACCTCTACATTTGTATAATGGCTTCGAATCTCAGATTTGCGTTATTTGGACACGTACGTAATGTACTGAAGTAAGCACACTCTCGGACTCAGCAAGTTATTACCCACGTTCTGACAAAAAAATTCAAATTTAAAACTCAGTTTTCGTAAATCTTGCTTCAAGTTTTGACCTAGCTTGTGCAAGTATTTCAGGGACCGCGGAGCATATTTTGGATTGGTGGGGCTAATATCGTAATGCCAACCCAGATCTGTAGCTCCACGGTTCCTGTATTTGACGCTCAGTAGCGAGGAAGTACACGACACCGTGACCTTGTAGCAGAGTGACTGATGATTTGATACTTGTGCAGTATCTAATTATAACAAAACTGCAGTTATTACCTCGACGAGACAACAGCCGTCCAGGAGCAAGTAGTTCAGCTCGGGCGTATTTCCCAGATCTCCTAAAAAAAGTAACAAACTGTCTACCAGAATCCAAGGATAATCTACAGGTACCCATTCTAAAAAGAGTCTCAAATCAAGTAACGCGCAAAAAAAATCCCCGCGAACATCAAACGACAAATGTTTTAAAATAAACAAAGAAATGACTTTATTCTAGAGCTCGATTTTTAGTTTTATAAAATAATTACAAATACTAGAGCTAAACGAGCTAACGAAGTCGGCGGCGCAGTGACCAAGAGGTTAGCGTGTTCGACTCGTAATCCTAGGGTCGCGAGTTCGAGCCCCGGTCAGATCACTGTGATGTGTCCTTGAGCAAGACACTTTACCCTATTTGTCCCAGTCAACTCAGCTGTATCATTTCTGCTTGGGGCTACCTGAAATGGATTAGTGTCCAGTCCAGGGGAAGTCAAAAATTTTCATCCGCTTAACACTATGGAAACCGGAGATAAGCGCCGGCCTTTTATATTCTCAAGAGGGCGGACGAGAACCTAATCAAGGTTGCTGAAATGTATTTTTACCGGAGAATGTTTATGGTGAGCTGGACAGAAAGGCGTTCCGATCAAAGTATACTAGAACCGCTGGGCATTGAGCGAGGGCTGCTGTACTGTAAAAAAAGTTAACATACTTTGGACAAGTCTGTCGACGTCCCGAGCAACAGCTGGCAAAGCAAGTGTTGCTCAACAACCCTCTTGCGAGAAGGCACCGAGGCCGCCCCGTACAAAATACTCACTGGTCGAGGTTTGAAAAGAGCACCAGATCGTGCGGGATGGAAGACCGGTGTCCGTGGACACCACAAATTATGGCTCATTTGTCTCGGGTAAGGATTTTTAGAGTTATAATCTAACTTACAGAGCTAATCAAAGTATCAGGCAGAGCAGCTGCTGCTATCAGCAAGAGTGGCTGAAAGGAATTGAATCTGTGAATATTCGATGGATGGCTAATCCAGACAGCGGTTAGACTAGAAATATAAACATTCACTTCTTTTTCTTACTAATTCCAGCAAGAGTTCCATTTTGCAGAACTTCATAAAAAAGAAACGAGCCCACAGTTTAAGGCCCAAAATCAAAATCACAATTGATAAACAGGCTTTCTACTTCATTATGGTCATCCAAACAGCAGTCTCGAATTTTTACTAAACTTACTAGTTCTTTAACCCTGTCGTAGTTGAAGTACTGGGGGAAGTCAGTTGCAACTCGGTGTGAGGTGATTGGCTTGTCTGCTGCTGCTAATCTCTCAATGACTGAGAGAAAATGGACATATGCTGGGCAAGCAACATCAAGATCCTCCATTGTAAAGTTTAACCTAATGGTAAACCAGAGATGGAGATGTAACTCTTTCAGGGCTGGGTTGTTTAAAGGTGGCTAACTTTATAACCCTGGGTTAATCCAATATTCAAACAGAAATTCCTTCTCTAAGGAAAGGCTTTCGGTTCTTATGAAATACTGTTTGGATTTTCACGGAAAAAACTTGTCAACTCCAAAGTAACAGCTCAAATCAGTCTCTGTAAAATTACAAACAAGAACGTATAGGTTACAATTTTTTAACTCTAGATTAAAAACGTCGTGGGCAAGCCAAACTTGATTCTAATACAGTCTTCGTTCGAGTCAAAAAGGAAATGAATTTGATGATAACAAAACAAATGCCGTTCTAAGCAGCGGCTACTGTCAGTTGCGTAATGGAACAATATATACTAAATCAAACGCAGTTGACATGGAAAGCCATTTATTTCTAAAACACTTTAACTGACAAAGTGTTTTAGAAATAAATGATAACATTTTTCTCAGCCAAATCAAAGTTTTCATTCGGTATTATGAGTCCGTGATACATAAATTGCAAACAAAGCAACTTGAAACACCACTTTGCCTGCATGGTGCGCACAGATGACCAGTGGGCAAGTGTGCTGTGCTGGAGGTCTGGGTTCGACTTACTCCGAGCCTTAAACTTGGATTCTTAAAATATTTCAGGAGAAGGTGCTGCATTTGCTCAATCATCTGCGAGAGTGGAGATATTTCAATTGGCTAAAGGTAGAAAACGGTAATATTTAGGTGGCTTAAAGGAGCGAGCACAAAATCCTCAACTTGGTTAGCCCATTTGGTGAAGGCGTTTGTACACTACCTCTAACAATACGGTGAGGAGACGCCCTCAAATTCCTTTTCAATTCCGGAATCCTAAATAGATGATCTTAAACATACAAGAAAAAAATTTTTGGAGTACAGCTTTCCATAAAGGTCTTCGAAGTTTTCCACAAACAAACACACCAAATATCAACTAAATATAACGTTGAACCAATCAAGACTGCTCTCTTATTATCATGAACTTGATCACCTCTTCTCCAGCGATAAATACAAAGCCTTAGGTGCTCCGGTCTTGAAGAGATTGGTTACAACTTGGAACAATCCATCGGTGAGTCGATCATCGTAAATCACTTCACGAAAAGAAAATTTATTTTAGCGTTAATGTATTGCTTGGTTAAGCTAAACTTTCCACCAAATTTCTTAAAGATGAACTACGAAATTTTCTCAACTCAGTGCTCATAATAATATAATGGACATAAGTTGGAAGAATTAGCAAACTCATCGTTGGGCACTCATCTCTGGGTGAAGGGGTTAATGGATGCAGATAAATCAGACAGTTAGTCCTCTTCTCATAAGTTTAGTAGAATTGAATCTGAGGTTACTGAATACATATCACGTCGGAAAATGAGAGTGGCCGTGATTCGAACCATTCAAATCCAGCATCGTACCTACTGAACCAGATCTGTCCTAACATGTCTCACAAAGTTTTGTAGCTACGAAAAAGCCTAAACTATTTGATTACGACTTGTGAAATTTTTTCTTTCTTTTCTGCACTATATTTAATGGACTAGTTAATCATTTCCTCCATGTTTCCAAGAAAATAGTTTAATAAGTTAGGGAGGATTCATTATTCATCATGATTTTTCAGTTTTTTGGTGAAAAATGCCAGCTGTCTTGAAAATGTTTGCAGTATAAAAATGACGGGCATTCTAAAACAATACAAAAGTACAAGATGCCCCTCTTCAAATACAAAAATGACATTATATTTGATTAGGCACTGCTGACGGCAATTTGCCTTGGTGCGGTGCAGTTGTTTAACGTATAAAATACTCTGAATTAAAATAGTTTAAAACCATTGTAATTTTATTTACATCAGACGATGACAGAACACGTCTGGCCTGTCTTTTAATTTCTGGCTGGGTCTTGAAATTAGTTGGGAACTTAAGACGGGTGCTGAAAAAGTGCGTGAAATTCAAGAATTTTTTTTTTCAAAAAAAAAGTTTAGTTAAAGTTACCATGAACCTGTTTATAGGACTTAGAACTATTTCTTAGACTCTGTCATTTCTCCAGCAAAATATGTTAAAGCCTTCAAATCCCCAGCACTACTCTGTGTTCCACCATCAGAGTTCCTAACCATCTCAAGAGGCTATAGGTATAACTGAAGGCTGACTGACCACCCTAGCAATTTGCATAAGCTAACTTAAGGAAATTTATATAAGTATTTATTATAAAATAGCTTGAATTGATACAGATTTAAAAACTTACCATCGGCTGCAAAAATGAATTGAATGTTGTCGAGCTCTTTGATATCTTCCTCATGCCAGTGAAAAGCACTCTCACCATCTATGAGAAGAGACAGTCCAGCAATTTTCACACTGCACACTGGTCTACATAATAAAATCACATTCAGTCCCAAAGCTCAATTTGTTCTGTCTAAGTTTTTGGAGAACTGATGGCCCTATAGTTTTTTCAGTCTGGTATAATACTGCAGAATTCTGAAATTTCCCCCCCCTCCATCCTGAAAGTAATAGCTACCCAAAAGTAATGGTAGTTTTATACCTTCCTATTAAATCCTGAAAACAACACCCCCCCCCCCCCTTCCCCTCCCAAGAGTAATGGCTACCCAAAAGTTATGGCTCCTTTTGCCGGCAAAATTTGAAAGTAACAGGGCTGGTTATTTTCAGGATTCTATGGTAGTCTGTTTTGTTTACTGTTTGTTCATCGGATTATGTTACATTGCAGGAAATGAATATCATTATGGAACTGACTTTTAAATTTTATAATATCTGCCCTTTTTGACAGTGCCATTTCTATTTACAAACGTTTTTTACCTGTACATGTCCAAAAATAACAGCTACCCGAAAGTAAATATGACTATCCGATTGTATTGGCCCCTTTTTCTGGCAAAATCTGAAAGTAATGGGGCCATGACTTTTGGAATTCTGGACTATACAAAGAACTTACACTGCAAGTGAGGTGATTTTCATGTGCTTCGTATTTACAATGTTTCTTGTTTCGGAAGACAAAAAAAATTTTAAGCAATGAGAACTTTCAATATATTTAATGTAATTTGTACCTTGTGATTTGTATAAGAAATTGTGCAGAACAAATCAGTTCAGCTCTGACTCTCACTTTGATACAAACCACGGGTGAAAATTTAACTACTGTGCCTTACCTGTGGAGAGTTCGGGTGATAACCAGTCCAGCTCTCTCACTTTGATCACAGAACTGTCTGCAAAAACAAATTATATACTAAATTTTGAGTACACTAGCACTTAAGTTTAAACTAAGAATGTTACTACTGCATATATATGTAGACAAATCAGGGACCACGGAGCTACTCTGAAAGTGGGGGGGCTGACTAGTGACTTATTAAGTTTGGGGGCTGAAAACACTTTTTCTCAGTAACTCTTTATAATTTTCAAAAATGTGAGGGGCTGATGGGCCCCCCCCCCCC
>JAOBRD020492781.1:0-17400 GCA_027575215.2 Hydrozoanthus sils | reverse complement strand
ATACATAAATTATGGTGTCATATATATATGAAGTTAATTGTTTTTTACCTCATTAGATAGACCTTGCTAAATGAGGAACAGCGGTGAAAAACATTTGTAAAATCTTTTATGATTCTCGAGATATTACTATTTCCATATTAATAGTATTTTAAACATTTTAAACTTTCATCTTTATTTCAGTATTTGCACGATCTTACATTTTATCAAGCTCTGCATCGCTGTGCATCGAGCACTCTTAGGAGAAAGTGATCCCCTATTTTACAATAATATGATATTAATATTCACAATTTTCAGCGACATCACGAGGTTCCAGCCAGTTTGCATTTTTATTAAAATCTGCTGCCAATCTATAACCTTTGGACGAAATTTGAGCCAAACTTGGACTAATGATGGAAAAACGTACGTGGGATTTTACGGTTTATTAAAAGCAACCGCTCTTTTTGTAAGACATAGTATTAGCAATGAAATTCACCCACATTGCCAGATTTTATGCAATTATTTCAGTAGCTTTTATCGGCTAACTTGAAACAGTGGCGAGTTTCTAAACGTTTTCATTTTACGTTCTTGCGATGAAAGAGACGTTCGGATTTAATTTCCTCTGGTTGTCTCTTTTTTATAAATGCTCACTTCCTAATTACGTCATTCTTTAACCGGTAATAGTTGGGCGTAAATACTATCGAACGTCACTACTATATTAAACATTTTAAAAATAATTCAAGTACAACAATATAAAACATTTTAAAATTTAGTAAATTAAAAGTGCTCCGAAATGTGTTGTAATTCATCGATGTTCTATAAAGTTTTTTTTATCTTTCAAGTGGAGTGTGACTTACATAGGTGACTTGGTGCCATTTTTACAAGAATCTGTTCGCAAAGTTTTAAGTTTCTAGCCTTCTGTCATATGCGTTCAAATTTCGTAGCTTGAAATACAAAAGTCGATTACTATGTGTTACACTCTTTTTTATAAGAACAGTTTTTATAAGAACATGGACCAAAAATTTCCCAAAATTTAAGAATATGTTAAGAACATGCTGAAGCTGAGAAAAGGTGAAGAACATTTATTTATGATAATAACCTATAGCAAATAATTCATACAGTGTTATTAAAAAATTTGCCAGTCGGTGGGCTTCTTGACTAAAGTTCGCAGAAAGCAATTTTACATGTCTTTTCATTTACCAAATTGCAGTTCTTACAGGTATATCTCTTGAGACAATACAGTCAGTACCAGCTGCTGCTGCTATACTACAAAATGAATTGCACCACATATGTACATATATTATTCTTATTGTCTAAAAGCAGTAAAGATATTTTAAGAACATGTTTAAGAACATTTGAGGCTATTATCCCGAAAATGTTTGAGAACGTTTAGCCTCAGTCGAAAAATTCGACGTTCTAGAAAAAAAAATTGTGTTGTTGCGAGCGCCATTTTACAACTACCGCCTGAACTGTAACACAACCAACACACGTTCAGTTGACACTGAGGAGTTGAAATGTCAGCAAAGTTTCGTTTTTAATGAAAAAAACCCCCTCACAAATAGATTCAACATATAATAAACAACACATAAGAGTCAAAACCATGCATCATAAGTTCTATATAACGGACGAGGGGGAAACATTCATGATAAATCCAAGACGCTAACGTTTGAAGCCGGACGTTAAACTTGAAAATGCTAGACCTCTCCCACGCGCAGCGATATCGATCTTTCTAAGCAACAGTTATACCGACAAAAACCACTTAAATCTCTAGCCGGGGATCTGACATGATGGAAGGCAATCCTAACTATTTCTCAAGAGAATAAACAATAAGTGTTTACTATGGGCTTTAGTGTTTTGTTACTAATCTAGCACAGGCTCACCACCCTCACAGTGTGTTTTCGTTTAAGTTGGGTACTCATGCGGTTTGTCAGTATAAACTCGCACAGATTTTGTCCTCTTAATCATCTGCTGCAGTACGTTTGCTCTTAAATAAAGGTCGCAATAAGCTATAGTGTTGCTTTGTGGACTCGCCCCCGCAGGTCGATCCTTAAATACGTTATTCAAGAATGTAAACTCCCACAAATCCCGACTAATTCGTCCAAGTCTGAATATGAACACACCACACACTAGTTTATTTGCGACCATTATTACCGGAGGAGGATAGTCCTTATATATTGGGGATGTAGGTATGACCGTTGTTTTTTATGGGTTAAAATTGTCAGTCCGTTATCATAAATTATTTTAGGGGTTGTTTAAAGAAATCCTGTGTTCAAATCAAGAGCCTGGTATGTTTTATGGTTAAAAAACACAAAGCTATTGGACAGCTTGAAGTCCCGAGGAGTTAACTGTTAAGACAAAAGTCCTTTGGCAAGCGTCCTATAAAGCGCGCCCCTTTTTTTTACTGCATATCACGTTCAGCGCAACACGAGGGGACTTAGCGCCAACCAACTAGCTATCCAGGGAAAGCTTTCAGCTTTAAATTGGTATTTTTAGGGTAACTTTAAAACCGAGAGTTCTAATTTTCGGGTGGGAAATTTTTACCCATTGATAATTTTTAGGGTATTTTGGGCACTTTTCCTACCCTTTTAACCACGAAATACCACCCCCCCTCACCCGGTCCTTTATTCAAGAGCTTATGTAATACGACCATGCGGGAGAAGATTACGGGAACGAAATCTGCGTGAGTTACTGACAAACAGCAAAAGAGCTCAACTAAACGGAAACACATTGTGAGGGTGGTGGTGAGAGTCTGTGGATATAGGAACAAAAAAATGCACAATCAGGTAAAACAGTTTCATTTTCAAATTTTTAACAGTTTTAACTTTTCAAAAAGTACAATATTTTATATAAGCACTATACTCCTTTTCAGGCTTTTATAACTTAAGATAAGAATAATTTTTACCTGAGGTTTATTGTTAAAGAATATTAATATATGTCTTTCGGCGGAGATTTCTTGAGAGAAAATGGAGGCGGGAGTACGTCGAGTACGCCTAAACTTTTGTTGGATAGTGAGGAAGTTGAAAAACATATAATGAATAAGAAGAATATTGAATAAAATCAGCAAACCGTTCCTCCTGGCAAGGGACTAGTACAGGTTTGGCGAATTTATATCAAATATTAACTTCAAAATTAATTTTTAAACTTCCCAAAAAAATCACCAAGTTAAAAAATCTCTTTAAAATTACCAATCTTTGAGAAAAAAAAAAAAAACAACTCAAAATTCATCGAAAAATTCTTAAAATATTCAAGCTGACTCTCCTTCATCTCATCTGTGTTTTAAACAAAGGGATTTTGTAGATTCAAACCATGGACGGAGATATCGGAATTCGAAGAAACATGAGGAAAAGTGGCCACAAAGCGCGCCTTAGGTTAAGTCCCGCCTTAACCTTAACAAGTTTGAAAACCCTTTGTTTTCACTTTTCAGCCCATGCAGTATATAATATGACCATGAGCAGGCAACAAATTTCATTCATAAGTCACATGATTACGAAAAAGCCAATCACACTTAACGTACACAAAATCTGTATTCAATAATTCCGTCAACAAAAAGAAATCCGGATGTACGCTCAGCGAGTGAGGACCTTTTACTGTAGTGGCCTCTTTAACTTTAGCCTCGGTGTTTTTCTCGTAAACGATAAGTCAAGATAACGCTAAACGTTTCTCTCCCGGATTGACGAGGAAAGACCAAACTAAACAAACGAGAACAAACTAGAAATATATATTAATCTGAATCTCGTTTTCTAACCGCCGCCTGGTTAGCTTAGTTGTTAAGGCGCCAGTCTGTCGTGCGGGAGGCCCGGGGTCCGATTCCCGGTGCCGGACCTTCACTCAGGATCTTAAAATAACTGAGGAAAAGGTTCTGCCTTTGCTCTAGATAACATCTGCAAACGGTTTGACCTTCGCGTCTTCTCGGGTAGGACGTTAAAATGTAGGCCCAGTCTCTCAATCTCCTCTGGGGGACTTAAAATAACCCACAGCACTTGTCGACAAAGAGTAGGGAGACTGGTGTCGTGGTCTGTCTCGTTTACTGAGTGCAATTCTTATGAATATAGCTGTGAGCCGTGTATAGCGGACTATCTAAGACCCTCGATACCACAATCAACTGTAAATCATTGTAAAGCGCCTTTGATCATATACATATGCGCTATATAAATGCTAAACATTATTAAACATTATTTCTTATATAGTTTAAAAACGGAGCTTGCAATTAAAAAACTGTTTGACGCGGCACTTGAGCAAATGATTTGGTTCGTGTGTACGTGTGCAACAAATTTGAAAACAATTAATACGTTTGTAACAATGGAAACTTGATGACTGAACAAATATGCTTTTTTAAGTTCATTCTTTGGAAGTTATGATTACTTTTCAGGTACTAAGTGTCAGAAAATTTATCTTTTCGGCTTCTTTTTTAACCAGGCTACGTAAGACAAGCGATTTTTGAGTTGTCAGAAACAAATAACTAATTTGTTTGTTTCGGTTTCAAATACAAATGTGCAGGAAGATAGTATCAAGATAAAGTTGCAGACCAACAATGGAGCCGAAATCGGATCAATCAGCGGCTTACCCAAGATCAATTTCAGCTGTTCCGAATGCTTGGCGCACGAAGCAATTATAATCGAAGCTTGGCAATAGTATTATCAGATGCTGAAATTTTGTGGCCTTTCACCCCTGGATCAAACTCGATACTTAAGAGAAAACGAAGAGATTTATCGTTGTTTACTAGGGTTCTGTTGTACTGAAAGTGGTGTTGGCTGTAAAAGCGAGATGTCTCAGGGATTTCCGATCGTCTCTGTGTGGAATGACCTACGCGCATAAACATTCTGTGGCAGGAAGCTTCAGTCATAGCGTCAATGTGGCTTGCGTGATCTGAAAAAATCCGGACTGTTTTGCCTTATCAAATCAACTTTATAAAGTACTGCGGCCGAAGTGATTTCTTAATACTGAAGTTACCAATAATCACAGACTAGTGGGAGCCAAAACGACAGGCGCATTTTTGATGCTTAGTATCTGAGAGAGGTTATTCCCTCGAGATCACGAGAAAACACCTTTTGTACAGACGCAAGAATTGGCCGATGTCAAACGGAGCGACAAAGCGATTAGAAGTCTATTATTCTAAATTGGTCTGTTAAAATAGTACTTTGTAAAGCTGGGATCACCTTTGTACTGTTTACCAATGGATCAAATTTTAACTTTGTGTAAACAATGAAAGAAAACATTGCCGAGATACTTTCCAGACCGAAGCGTTGGTACTGCTCATATCATTGAACAATCTTGGTGTGTTTCCGAAAGATAAGTGAATAAGTCTGGTATAAAAGCAAATGACTCTTCTACTTGATGTCATACACTGATCGCGGCGACTGCATGGAGAGTTAGAAATCCGAGAGTTGTTTCTATTGATGTGAGAGTTAGAGCTAATATCTTACAGTCAAGTTAAAGCCGAACTTCGTTTTTCTCTCGCAAATTTGATAACAGTTCGAATATGAAAAGTTGACTAATGGCTTGACCGTGAGAGCACAACTCCTATTTCGTCATTCGATAACTTGCAGAGTATTTAAAACCAAGGGTACGCGAGAAGTAAATTTCCCCGCGCATTCCTATACAAAAGTGCCAGAGTTGGCCGTTCAAAGTTTCAGGATCGCACGCTTTGAGGTGACAAGCAAGAAATTTAACCAACAGTGTATACAAAGCCATAATGGCCGAAGCAAATATGTCAGGACTAGCAGGAACTCCGTCTTTTTACGCTACAGATCACCCTGATAATAATTTGGCATTTTACGCGGTGTTTGAACTGGTACTTTTTACAAGCATTTTCATCGTTGGTTTCTTCGGAAACTGTATTATTATTTACGGGGTGATGCAACAGGGACAATACAAGACAAAAAGCAATCTCTTCATCGCCAACTTAGCCCTGAGTGACCTAGCAGTTCTAGTGATTAGCCTACCAGTTTTGCTGCTACAAGAACTGGCTTCGTGGCCGTTCGGAGAAATCGCGTGCAAGGTATTATTCCCGCTTGGTGATGTTTTTGTTTGTGTGAGCTTGGCAACACTAACAATGATCTCTGTAGATCGTTACAGGGCAATTGTAACTCCTTTCAAAAGGCGCCTTACAAAGAAACACGCAAAATATGCAATAGTAATTATATGGATAGTTTGCTATATGATTGCGGGTCTGCCGATGTCGTTTTTGCTAAAAATAGTTGATGATGACGGCGTGTGGTTTTGCTATCCCTCCTGGCCGAGCTTACTCCTAAAAAGAGTCCACAAAGTTTTCTCCGCTTGCCTTGTGACGGCTCTGATGCTTGTCATCGCCTATTCATACATTCACATCGTCAGATGTTTGTGGAAAGTAAGAAACTGCTACCGTTTAAACTCCAGTGAAACGCCAATCTCGATTTTCAGACTAGAACAGAAACGAAAGTTGGTCAAAATGTTGATTACGATCGTGATTGTGTTTGCAATTTGCGTCATGCCGTTTATTTTGTTTACAATGGCCGTGGAGTTTGTAACGTTGACTCGTAATGAGGAAGTTAATATTGGATTTGTGGCCGTGCTCTCTTTGTTTTATTTAAACTCAGCTCTGAATCCTGTTATACTGTGTACGATGAGCAAAGATTACAGAAAAGGCTTAAGGCCATGCGGTTGCTGAGAAGGTGGTCTCTTCAATAACGCAAGTTTCATTTCCGTCATAAGAGTTATGCATTATGGTATAACTTTGGGCTGGTTCGTTAACGAATGTCAGCCCTTGGAAGAATAAACCTCGCTGGATTATTCCGCAATCTTTAGGAAGAAACGCGTTAAAGAGATGCGATACAAGCTTTCAATAGGACTTTAAAGACGGCTTCCATAAACACTGGCTCGTTAACTTTACAGCGGGGTTCTTGAACAACCATTAATTGTGAATGCATTTTAAAAAGTAATGCGGTTTTATGTGAAATATTTAATGGAAGATAGTTTTGAATAGTTAACTTATATAATGGTGTGCTAATTTAGGACAGAAAACGTTTAGATCTAGTCGGGTTTTTTTTTCATTTTAATCCGAAGTAATGCAAGCTTTTATTATTGCATTTGTATGTTTCTGAAAAAAAAGAAAATCTTTGAGAGCCATAAAACCATAAGAACAATTTTAACTAGCTTGAGGTGAAATGAAATTATATATGATGATTTGTAAGATCATTTAGAACGCTTCGCGCAAGTAAGGTTCGAGTTTTACAATAGGAATTTTTTATACCTTTAGGCAATTGACTTGTAAACATTCACTTTACGTTTAGTTTTTTAGGGTTTTCTTAAAGCCGTTATTAGTTAGATTCAGTAGTGTGTTAATAGCAAATACGTGAAATGTTAGGAGATTTTGGAAATCATGATTGATTCTTTGTCTACATTCGTGACCCGAGTGTTTGATAATAATTCCTAACTGGTTAAGCGGATCGTCTGAGTTTGTTTATCGCCAGAATCATCCATTGAACTTTGAGGCTAAACGCTTTAGGGAACAATTTCATCTACTCACAAAGGATACTACATTTTTGTTAGAAAATCCATAAACCTTTAGCAAGTTGAGCCCAAAATCTCCTTAACTTGTTCTCATTTCTGGATCACGTTACCTTATAAATTGGGCCTTTTACCATTTGCACGAAAAAAACAGGTTGGAATGGATGAAAATTTTCGCGGAGTAATGGTACAGTTTCTGGCGTTGCAGACGGCATGTGACAAGGCTCTCGTGATCGCGCGGTGAATTTGAGTTGTTGTTTATCAAAACTCATTTTACAGGCAAGCAATATAGATTATGTTCTAAACGTCCAACAGGAAACTTGTAGGCTCGTTGAAAGCAATAAGCACTGAAACTCTCCAAATGAGTGTAAAGATTCAATTACTATTTACCTTGCTCAAGTTTGTGTCACGGCGCAAGCTGCAGTCTGATCGTAAAATCAAGGTCAAATTCCACATAATATCTAACAGCATCAGTTTAAGAAATTAAAGAGCTTAAAATAAACTATGTCTTTTCAACTTACCAGTACACTGATTTCCAACTGAAAGCAGAACAGTTTGTAAAGATTAGCTTGCACATAACGTTGTAAGCCATTGTGGCCAAACGCAAGAAAAACTTGTGCAATGGAGTCTGGGACGAGAAGGAAGTCGCAAATGGTACAGAAATTTTCGGTCATTCCGGTTGGAATGGAAAAAGAGGAATACGTTTGAGGTTTTACAAATTTTTTGAAAAATTTTCCAGTGGAATAGAACATACCATTTGAACTTCTCCCCGAAATTTTCGGTTTTTCTGTGCAGATGGTAAGCGGCCTTGAAATGAGTTCAACTTGATGTAGAACTGATAACCAAACGTAGCTAGCCTTCGATTGTGTACATAGTGATGTCATTTTTTTAGGAAGACGTGAATAAAGGATAAGTTTGAGGATGTTAATCTCGGATTTCTTTATGTTCTTTTTTCATGTTAGTTCCAACTCACCGCTCCACAGTAAATTGGTGATCTTTTAAACTATGCTTAAATGTCGATATAAATTGCCTTTTGTTTATCCACACTTACATTATTCATCAGGCAAAATTGCACCATTACAGTAAACAGCCGATTTTATGAATACGAATCTAAACTTTTTAAGTCAACCCGAACAGGTTCCTTATAGTTAAATATATATTTATATTGTATATTTTTTCAGAAATCAGGGTGCTTAGAGGTTCTTAGTTAAAACTTTATTTTTTCAACTTGGATTTTAAAGAAAGCTGAACAGGGGTTTAGGATCATCTGGTGGTTTGAATTGACTTGGAAGTTGGGTTCAATGTTAAAGGTCTCGAAATGTTAGATGTAGTATATACCTATAGTATGTTTTTTTCTCACAAGGTGCCTACTTTAATTTGTGGTTAATGTAAACAAACTGGGTCTACGTTAAAAATAAGAGTCTGTTTTAACATGCAGGCTGAACTTATATAATTGAGGTCTTAAATAAAAAAAGTCCGGGTGTTTATTGTATCGGGCAATATGTTACGGATAAACGATTTTGTCCCATCAATTTGTTCTGCTCGTCATCCCCAGCATGCTCTTGGTTTTCTAATTAGTCTTGGTATATTTTCCGTCTAAACGTTCTTGTGAACAGCCTCTTCATACCTAAGAGTGCTTCGGTTTTGGCGCTTAATTGTTACACAAGTTTTTTTAATAAGATTAGATTTTTTCACAGCAAAATATTCTAACATTTGCTAGTTTTAAGCTGAGAATGTTCTTGTGAATAAAAGTTCTCAAAAAATTAATCCGAATGTATTTAAAAACTTTCAAAAAATCTGTATGGTAACTGTAATAAACTGCTGTGGAAAGATCAGCCACTATCAAAGGTTAAGTAAAGTTCATCTTTGGAAGAGAAAAATAAAATGATTTTTTTCTTATAAATAACCTTAATGCCGCAGGTATACACAAGCTCTCTATATTATCCAAGAGAAGTTCAGGTTTATAATATATCTAAAGTTCGGCGAACTGCAGTTCAAAATTTTTTTTGATATAATTTTTATTTCACGTGATTTTTGCCTGTCATTCTCAGTGCCTGAAATACGATTATAGCTTGGTAAATTTTGGGGCCACGGGATTGTGGTTTTTTTCTGTAAAATCACCTCAAAAGCCATGCACATGTCATAATTTGTAGAGAGTGGTTTCGTGATTTGTAGTTTAGTTCATTTATAGGTTAAATTAGCGATTGTAAGAACCTTTGATTATTCCTATTAAGGCATCGATACAGACGATAGTGAATAGAGCAACAACCACAAAATGAATTGATGCAGCTCACAACATTACAACGGTGTTTAAGTTAAAAGTTTTCTTTTAGACCATTGTAATTGTTAAATCTTTTGTTGGATTTTGAATGAATGTTTAATACAGCAGTTCATAATTTAGGAAAATTTACCTTTTATTGACTTAATTGTCCAATCCCTTCTCTCAAAACTTAATATTTTTCTTCTTGACTAATTTGAGAGGAAATAAGACAAACATGAATATTATAATTTGGATTTATGCATGCTCAACGAGTCTTTATACATGCACCCGCGTTATAAAAGGGATATCTTCCCCCCCCCCCCCATGACTGACACCTTTCAAAATTCAAATTTCTCTCTGAGCGATAGAAAGAAAGAATTTCATTTAACCGCTATTATTTTAAACGACCGTAACCGTTTCTTCCATACAGTAGTGATAAAAAGAAACGCAATTTTCGTTTCGTTCTTCCTTTTATAAGAAATTTTGTCGAAAATCCAGAGAAGTTTTGTATCTTATTCGGTGAAGTTGTCACAACTCATTAGAGCATAACACATGTGTATTTATTTATTTGTTTATCTATTTATTTATTTGTTTATTTATTTATTTTTTGCAGTACGCGATAAATAGCAAATTTACTCTCACCATAAGGCGAGAGTTAACCCAAAAATTTGTTGGATAGTGAGGAAGTTGAAAAAGATATTTGAATAAGAAGAAATTTGAGTAAAAAGAGCAATACGTCCCTCCTGCATGGAAAGGGACTAGTACAGCTTTCGTTTGATGACGGTTAGGCGAATTTAAATCAAATATCAACTTCAACATTAATTTTTAAACTTCCCAAAAAATCATCAAATTCAAAAAACTCTTTAAAACTACCAATCTTCAAGAAAAAAAAAAACCTGAAAATTCATCCAAAAATCCCTTCATTCCATCTGTGTTTTAAGCATAGGGATTTTGTAGATTCAAACCTTGGACGGAGATATCGGAAGAAACATGAAGAAAAGTGGCCACAAAGCGCGCTTTGGGTTTACTCTCGCCGTAATCTACGTACAAGGGTTAAATCAAATTCTTACAACTGTCTGATCAAAATTTCAGCCTGGTGTTGTATTAGGCTTGTGCTTATTTGTGGCCAATCTCCGCCTGGGAGTCCCTATATAAAGCTTGTTCTTAATATAAAAAAGAAAACGTGTATACAAGGCCAACTCAGGATCTAACTTCCATATCCTGATAAAATGCTCACACTTTTGGTGATCATGCAATTATTTTGAATTGACCCTTTTGCAGATCATCAACTTGTTTATTAAAAAAATTTAGATGTTTTGTTCGGAGAACATGAGAATTGATCAAAGAAAGCAAACTGCTGAAGATGAAAAGTGAAATTCTCCCGAACTTGTTCTATGAAAAGTCTAGGCTACTGTTGAGAGAATTTAAGGTTAAGTGAGTAATCATGAGTTAAGCGAATGAATTAAAGTTGCTTTTCAAAACTCTCCACCGATGTTTTTTTTTTTCAACAGTTTGGCTTGTTTTATGGCTTGATGACTTAGTCGTCTCTGCATTTGCACGTGTGTTACTCTCATGAGCATAAAATCCATCACTAGATTAAGGCGGGAGTACACCTAAACTTTTGTTGGATAATGAGGAAGTTGAAAAAGACTGATAATTGAGTAAGAAGAATATTGAGTAGAATCAGCAAACCGTTCCTCCTGGCAAAGGCTAGTACAGCTTTGGTTTGAGGACGGTTTGGCGAATTTACATCAAATATTAACTTCGAAATCAATTATTAAATTTCCCAAAAAATCACCAAATACAAAATTCTCTTTAAAACTAACAATCTTCAAGAACAAAAAATTAGGTGTACTTCCGCCTTAAGAACTGTATTCATTCATGACTCTTTCCAGGAGTTGTTCCAAGCATGATCACCATTCCGAAAAATATGACGCCGTACATCTTACCACAATTCATTGCAAACCTTACACCGCCCAAAAGGTGACAGTTGGCGAAAGTCTTCCTTGAACTAACAACACTGTGTGTGTGTCAAGTTTTAGGTTTACAGATCCCCTCTGCGTTTTTATGGGCATTTTTCGACGTTTAAGCGCCAGTAGTTATGGGTCAATGTATAGGTGGCCATCTTTTGCATAATCATGAAGTGGCGTCAGATGTGTAACCGAGTAGTAATGCCGGCCCTCTTCCCCCGAGAGGGAGGGAAGGGGGGGAGGGGGGTACTTCGGGGTCAAAAGGGTAGGGATGACCATCGAAAAAGTCCCCAAAATACCCTAAAATATACCAAGGGATAAACATTTTCCACCCTAAAAAATACCTCTCGGTTATAAAATTACCCTAAAAAATACCAACTGATAGTTTAGCGTAACAACTACCAAAACTGGATGAAGAATAAACTCCAAAATGGGTTTAGTTTAACTTTTTTAGCTTTCATGCTTCAAGTGAATGCCATTACCCATTGGATAATCCAAAAGATCAAGAAGTTCCGTTTAGTTTCTTAGTATATAATAATACTAGTAGGTGTGTGGTCCTTCATCTGTTAGTTCTTGATGACTGAAAAAGGACTAAAGAGCAAAGTTTCTGCTTGTCTAGTCACTTAATACAAACTATTTGATTACTAAAAGGCATTTAAACAGGCTTTGAACACATTTGAACAAAAACAGATACTAATTAGCAAGAAAATGTTTTGGAACGTGCCAGATTCTAAAAAAGTAAACAAAAATAATCATTTAGTATTTAGGAAGAATGGCGCCACGCAAAATCAGTAATCCACTTCTATCTGTTTCATCCTGAATTTAGATTCAAAATTCGCCGGGTTCTTTACTGGAATATTTGGTCCATATACGGTAGAGATATAAACTTCAACAGTTTCAGTTTCATGAAATGATGACCTAAATTACAGGCGCAGAGTAACGTTATATCTCTGTATATTGCCCTGATACCGGGTCTGATACAGCCTCTTTAACCATAATTGCAGTTACAATAACAACGATCAAAGAAACATTCTACCGATCAAAGAAGTCCGCCTCTAATGCTGACCGTTACATACACTGCCTTTATTCTCTAATAAGCCTGATTCAAGTCGTAATATATGTATATAGTTTTTAGCGACAATAGTCGAGGCAGGCAGAAATACTGGCTCCGATGAAGGCTTAACGCAAGAAAGGTCGACTTTTTTAACCTACTGAAGCACCCCACGGCTAAACGCTTAAGTACTACATGTACATAAACTTATTTTGGTCACGAGATCACGCGATTCGATCTGACCTCAACTCAGCTTACCACCACAAAGTCTATCCTTTCCAGATGGGCTTGTTTTGTTTGGAAAATTATAGTTCATTTACATCGGGAAAGATTTGTTTGTGGTTTCATGACCAATAATTGCTTTGTTATGTGTTGTGTAGTCATGTTAACTTAGATAGCTATCGAAAATAGCAGCAGCTTTATATTTTTCCCCCTGGAAACGGGGTAGTTCTGTCCCTGTGACTGTTAAAACTTGTATAAATACATTATTTATGCGCATGCGTGTGTGGTACTCTCTGCTGTTTTTAGTTGCTTAAGAATGAAATACACTTTCGGCAGCCAGTTGTTTATCTGAAACTAAACACCGCTGTTGATGTTAATCAAAAAAGTCTGTGGTGTACCTTTAAGTTAAGAATGATTAATGATAGCGTTTTGAATCATTTTACCACAGTATGTAAATTAAAGACCGATTTCTGTTTTAGACTTCTCTTGTGAAGTTAAAGAAGCGATAGCTTTGTTGGAATTGGTTTCTGTTCTCATCAAGAAGAAAAAAGATGAGTGCTAATAAAAGCAAAACTGTATCAAGGAGTGCAAGATGTCGAGGTTGAAATTGATCCAGGTAGTTGACACTTTTGTCACTCAGTTCTCGATCCAGACTGATAACAACTATTTTGAAATGCAGACGAGACATCGATCGCGGTAGATAGATTAAGCAAGATATAATAACCACGCAAATATAAAACAAAGAAAGAAAGAAAAAAAAGGAGAAAAAGAAGAAGAAAAAAGAAAAGAAAAAAGAAAAGTTAAAAAAAAATGAAAAAAAAAACGAAGAAAAAAAAGGCAAGGAGAAAATAATGAAAAAGGCAAAAAGAAAAAGAAAGAAAGAGAATGAAGCACGATTACAAAAAAAAGAAACTTTCCGTAACTCAATCTCAAGTATTCTATAATGTTTGGCTGAGAGGATCATAAGTTTTTCTAAGAGCTTTTCATAACCCTTTCTTTTTTCCGCTGAGCTTTTCAAATCTGATCATGACATGTTCCAAATTACTCAGCGATAATAAAAAGCCCCTAAAAAGCCTGGTATTCTTAAGGCAGGATTTAACCTAAACTTTTGTTGGATAGTGAGGAAGTTGAAAAACATATTTGAATAAGAAGAAATTTGAGTAAAACCGCCAAACCGTTCCTCCATGCAAAGAACTAGTACCTGAACTGATTAGATGACAGACCCAGAAAAACCGTGTTTTGTTGTTTTTGGCACAATAACTCGAAAACCATTTTCAAAGAGGACATTTGTGATTATAATCTCTCTGCGAAATAGAAGAAAATTCTGTTTTGTCGTGAAGCTCCTATGAAGCGGCTAAAACACTGGACTCGGCTTATTTAAGGGATATTTTTTAAACAAAATCTAAAACAATTTCAATATAAGCCCTGGTTAAAGCAAAATTCAAGCAGTAGTTTTTCTCTAAGGAAATACCTACGGTAAATATATTAAGATACTATTTGGATTTTCCACGAAAAAGATTGCACTGGATTCTAAAATTGTAACACTATGGTTGGAAAAAAGATTGTAGGTTATTGTTGCCTGTCGTGAACAGTATACACGAGACATATAAAAGATAAAAACACACACCAGGATAGATTCGACAGGTTTTAGTAACGTTTTGTTCAAGTTCTCTAAGTTTACACGTCCTATTCGCTCGCTCTCTCACACTAGTTCTAGTAATTAGATTTTTAAAATTAAACTTTCAAGCATGTGCTTACTTCCCTTTCTGTGATATCACTAACCGCTGTCAATCTGGGCTTTACCTTCTTTTCCGCTAGGGTAATCTGTTATTCTTTATAAATCAAATGTTAGCTTATCAAATTACTTAGTCTCTAAAACATACTGTAGATCATAATTTCTAACAGGCCTTTCAACAACTGGGCCCTGGATTAGAGTAACTGCCTGCGGCTAATTAATGTTTTCCTCTACTCTTCTACAGCCTTAATGTCCAATTTCAGTAGTAGTTCGAGAACGACGAGGTTGACAGTCAAAATTTACCTGTTGTCGTGAAAAAGTATGAAGCAATGTGTTCACAAACTTCTCACGGTCGTTCCAGTGTACTTAATCCTTTCAGCCAGTTACCAACATCTAACCTCCCTTTACGTTCACTTTACACACACAGAATAAAACTAATTTGGTTAAAAGAAAATCAGAAGTGACAACAAAACAATTACTCATTGAAAAGCATGGAGTACAAACACATTATACTATGTTACATAGTATATATACTTTTAGATATTTGATTGAATATTGGCTCTGTTGAAAATAAAAACTATAAAATCCTCCCTAACAAACATGAAAAGTACTTGGTTCTAAATGAGAGAATTTTCTCCCATAAAACAGGGAGTGAGATTAAGTGTTAACAAGCAGCCCCAGACAGCATTCAAAAATAAAAATGCTTTTCATTCCGACAATTTTGAGGTTTCTTCCTATTGTGTCGTAGACTTGACCGCGAAAATCATCTGTTTTGAATAGTTTCTTCTGACCTTTAGTAGTTATGTTAGTACCCTGAGTTTCGGAGGTTTGGCTTTTGAGCCGTAAAGTAAGTTGTTGATGTAATTTAACGCTGCCTTTGGGTTCCGCGTGCTTCGACAAAGAATCTTAGTGATAAAATTTGGTTTACATTTATACAAGGTATCCACGAGGTACAATTAGAGATAACTACAAACAATCAAGTTTGCCATCTTTAGAAGTACATTTAGTAACTCAACAATTTCAGAAGTTGACAATTTGCTGAAAACTTAGTAACTTGATTAATGACATTTCGGAAGGAAATATATTTGAAGGTTTTACCTCAAAGTCAAATCCAACTGTTCGAAATTATTAGTTGAAAGGATTATCTTAACGTCCTTCATGGCTTCAAAAAACCTCACCACAAGAATGAGAGCTAATTGTTCTTTTTTGGTGATCATCTAAAGCTTTTAAACAGGGCATCGAAAATAATAATGTTATGACACTAGTTCTCAGAGGGCTTTTAAAATAAGGTTATTCTTTTCTATAACCTAGCTTGCAAAAGTCAGTAAAGATCAATGCATTCAATTGTACGTTCTTAGAACGGATCTAGGGGCGGGTTTGTTTTCAATCTTCATGGTAGGTACATTTTGAGATCTCGTCTTTTAATTAAGGTTTCAAAACGTTAGCCAAAGGTTGTCATGTTGGGATTGAAAACACTTAACATACCAACATTGTTTGGGTTTGTCAATTAGACGGCAGTACACAGCCCAACAGCTGTGAAAACTCTTTGTCTTAACCTTGGAAAAATTAAATTTAAAATTAAACAGTACGCATCTTGTGCTATTCTTCCGCTGCTAAATTGATGTTGCACTGCATGATCAATTGTGTGTTTTTACTTTAAATATGAACATCTGACGAAGACTAAACCAAGATTCCCTCCTGTTTAAAGCTGTTTCAGACAGCAACACCCCTTTGTTATAATATCTAGAAGTGGATGGTGCAGTGAATTTTTGTTCCGGTTCTTTAATTGCATAAATGAAAAACTGTCAGTATTTGAAAAAAAGTTGAAGCATTAGTTTGAAGATATGTTGAAGCATTAGTTTGAAGGTATGTTCCGGTCAGACACAATTATTAAACTCATGACATTTTATTCCTCTGAACTTTTTGTTGTTTCTATTATTGGACTTCAATAAGATTTTGTTTTAGCTTTGTGTGAGTTTGAAGTTTGTCGTACTCGCCAAGTCATAACAAGTCAAAGGCATTGCCCCACAGAAGCGTGTTTCGAAACTCTTTATTTCCGTCTGATCAAATTGACCAACTATTGAACTATTAATTTTCAAGACTATAGGGGTCGAGGGTAGGTTCGAAACTCAGAATATTTTAAAAGTTTCTTTCTTAGACATTTTTCTATAGACGAATGTTCAGTAATAGGTGAAAGAAAAGTGGCCGGCTGCACTCGTGTTTTCAGGTTTATTTTGTGTTATTTCTAGCTATGTACACATTGTTTGAGCTTTGGCAAATTCTATCTTTGGCTTTCTGCTTTTGTTAATTGTAACAGCTACCGTAGAATTTGATGACATATCCGTGATTGTCATGCGAATTAAGTTACTCTTAGCAGCTGAATTCGTTAGAATTTTTGACAGTGGCGTAAAGCAATTGCCAGCAGAATATTGTTACTCAACTAACCGCGTTTACGAACAAGTAAGGAGGCCAAGTTTTATCACAGTTTACGACAGATTCCAAAATTGATAACAAGACAATGCACGAAAGAACACCAGAATGAAACACTGAAACACTCCCTTACTCCTTTAATATAGTAAATGCTTTATGTAAAGCAGTCCTACTAAGGGACGGACCAGTTGATTTCGTGTGTGTTCTTGATATGCTTAAGTAAAGGAAATTATTGCTGTTAACTGTTAAATGTTATACCATAACGCGCTTA
>JAOBRD020492674.1:0-15246 GCA_027575215.2 Hydrozoanthus sils | reverse complement strand
GATAACACCAACGATAACGATAACACCAACGATAACGATAACACCAGCGATAACGATTACACCAGTGATAATGATAACACCAACGATAACGATAACACCAACGATAACGATAACACCAGCAATAATGATAACACCAACGATAACGATAACACCAGCGATAACGATAGATCGATGAGAGCAGCTGCCATGGAGAGCTTAGGACAGTCAAAAAAAAGAAAGCAAAATGAAGAAGAAGATGGATCAAGCGCCGGTGCCGGAAGCTCAATTTAAGAGATCGGTCAGAAGAAGAGCAGCTGACACCTTAAGCAACTTGAAGGATAGTTTGGGAATGGAAGCCAAAAAGAAAGAAAGTGACAATGAGATTCGAATGAAAGAACTTGAGATCAGAGAAACCGAACTTTGACAGCAACGGGAACAACAAGAATTGCAAAATTTGATGACTTAACAGATGCTACAAACCCAGCGCGCGCAGCAAGAACAACGACAACAATTTATGACTTCAATGATGAAGCAGCTTACCGACAATGTACAAATGGCAAAGAAAAATTGAAAACGAAAACGCCTACTATCTTACTGTACAATCCCAGAGATTTGTTGTATCAATAAATGAACCATAAACTTTTGTTTTTTTCTATCCGGCTGATTAAGCTTCATGATAATTATTAGAAAAAGTTTTTTTAAAAAAAAATTGGTACTGAAATAAATATATTGTTGTTGTTATTAATCACTGTCACTGACGTTGTTTTGTTGCTGTTTAGTGTAATATAAGACACTAGCTGGACTTACAGTGAGATTTAATAGACATTTATTTAAAAACATTGTATTTACAGTGAGCTTCAGATGTTTTCATTGAAATAAAATTAAACGGTTTAGAATTCATAACATGTATTGAAAATATTCTTCTAGGCTCGAAGTATTCACAGATTTGGTGCCTTAGCAACAAGTCAAAGCATTTCTTAAAATTGTTCCAACCAAGTACATTTTCCCAATGTTTAGCGCTAAGTGCAACTTTTAGATTTTTCTTAATCGAGAGATGCCAAGTAGTTTGTTATTTCTCCAATAACCCATTCAACAGACGTCCGAACTTGCGACATAGAAGTGTTGAATAGTTATTGGTTTTGTGTTAGGTTAGCACCTCTGAAGCCTGTTTATAGATGAAGTCGAATAGGTCAGGCTGGGTCGCCGTAAATACAGAGGGGAGTGCCATCCGGTGCCCAAGAGTGTGTTTCCAGCTCTTCTTTCAGTCCAGACATACTAAGCATTCCAGAATCATGTCTTTTTCCCTCTGAAATTTGCAAATAAAGGCTTTTTTTCATTCTCACTAGCTTCTATACCGAACTGGATGCAAGGGCACCCAGCCGATCTGTTCCTCAATTTATCTGTTCCTCGTAAGAAAGTTTGCTGGCTGGGAAACTTCGCTGCGAACTTTTCAAATATTGCTGGCAAGTCAACTTAACAACCAGAGATAGAGAAATCAACAAAGAGTCAAACAATCTTTGATTTATTAGTGACGAACATTAGCTTTTATCCAGCAGATAGCTTATCCAGGCTTCGCACACTATTGGTGCAGCCCATGTACTTTTGGATGCTTCTATTTTTTGCCGTCAAAAAAAATCTGCTAGAATATTTTATAAAGTTGTTGATAAACAGTAAACACACATGGAACCGGCTTCTCTCAAAAATAAGTTCGAACAAATTTTTTTTTTTAAACCTGATTAAACCAATGTGACCCTTTTGATCATAATGTTTCTTTGTTAGTAAGTAGTGCAATGATAAATTTAGTACTTATGTCCGTGTAGAGACGCTGATTGAAACCTTTTGGCCGTGTAAACGTTTAAACATGCTGATGTATATCCTTTTTTGTCTCCTGGCTGGCAAAAAGGATTCCCTTAAATTAATTGCTGACGGCTGGCAATAATTTGCAGCCAGCTCGTGCTGTCAAATTTGGGTGGCGATTTGCTGGGAAAAAGGAACAGATAAGTTTTTGCCAGTTGTTTTCGTTTTGGTCTGCAGAAGGTTGGCAGTGTCCAAAACAACCAAATTTCGTCACTTTCGGGTGTTTTGGGGGAGAAAGCTCGTTGGGTGCCCTTGTGGATGGGTGTATACACTACAATTTACAGTATTGACTGAAAAAGTCAGGCCAGCACTATTGTCTTTTTCTTCAACCTGATCGATCTGTCAAACGTTCACATCACATTTTGATTTTTCACGCCTCCAATGATGTAAGATCTGACTTTTATCTTATTCAAAGGCTAAGGTATAACTTTTGTTAAAACAGTTCATGTTCAAGTAACAAAACAAAATCGACTTAAGCTTTTTGCGATTAGAATGCGGACGGGACGTGTATTTCGACTGTGGTTGTCTTACCGCTGGCCCATATACATACGAGCAATTAAGCCGTTTGCATCAAGGACTTGTTCAGATTTTATACCGTGTACCCTTTTGTGTCTATTATAGAGAACCTTCTGATTTTTGCCAGGCCTACGAATGGCACGAACCTGAATAAAAAAAAGCCTTTAATGAGACTAAAAACGGTACAATAATAACAAGTATAACGTGATTTGCACAAGTTTTAGTCACTTACTGTGCCGTCAACAAATTCCCAGCAGTTTTAAAGAGCAGCTTCTTTATCACTAACTGCATCACACATTTCTACCAGTTTGTCTGGGACCAGCCATGGTTGATCCAGTGTTTGAAGCAGGTATCCATGACCGTAGTGAATTTGTTCAATTACTTGGTTGGCTATTAAACTTACTGTAGTTAGGGAATAGATTTGCCAAATTGTGGCATTATATGGAGGAATCTACAGGGGTAGGCAAATCTGCGAAGAAGAATGTATTGAGCCTCTTCTCCCCCGCAACTGTGCGATTATAGCACTTGAATTTTCCTGGCAGATTAAATACGTGCATGAGCCAAGTATGGTATGTCTACCCGGCTAAAACGAAAATTACTCAAACACTCGGCTTCATAGATCGAATGGAGAGAGAACCTTTCGAATGACGTGTGTTCAAAATACGGATTTGTTGGTTCGTTTAGCTCGTATAACAAGCAAAATTCTTCTACATCAAGCCATCCGGCTTCGTGGCTTAAGAGAATACAGTCCTGAACTTTCGTTATAGCCATAGAAAATGATCTTAGTACTCCAGTAGCAACAACAAACAAAACTACTTTCCAATTTTCAAACGCGGGAAAAGAAAAGCTTCAAAACCATAATACTCTTTAAATTCGTACTCGTTGTACGTACGAATACTTAACTAATAATTTGCAACAACGAGTACGAGTACAAGCCAAACTCGTACTCCAACTCGTTGTCGGTGCTTTAACTCTCTACTGTCGCCCTGGTAACGGAGACAACTCGTAATACTCGACATTCCCCAGGCAGTGAAGGCAAAAATATCACCTTGTGTTTTGGCTTCCTTAAGTAACACTCTTTACGGGCCGGATTATATACTTTAACACAAAATAATATGGATTATATGCTTTAAGATGAACAGTATTAAATTTTGGGAAGCTTCTGCCATTATAGTTAGCTACTTTTCAGCTCGGTCAAGGGTTCTAACAAAAGGGTCAAGGGTTCTAACAAAAGGGTTTTTCTAACTGCCAAGGAGATTTCAAAAATACAATATTTCTCAAAAAAGCCTTGTGCGACAGTAAGCACAATAAGTGAAAGACAATCCTTGAAGCTTGTGTTAAAAATATGAACGCGTTTGGTTGCACGCGCTAAAAAAAATTAACTTTTTTTTCTTAAAATTTTCAACCGAGATTAAGGCGCTGGCGGAGGTGTTTTTGGCATTTTCAACTTTTCTAAGTTTTGAAAAACTAAAGCGGTCTCGAAACTTCTACTTATACTACTGCAAATGTCTCACTATAGGGGTTATTTTAGAGAGGTTTTTAAACTTTTGACGTTTTGCAACTGTCGCAGCACTCTCAATTTTTACCGTCATAATGACTCTTAACACCTGATCGTGTACACAAATCCTTGTACTACACTGAAAGTCACATCCAAGGAGCCAAACATACTACATGAAGATAGTACTATCAAGATTTGAATGTTTTTCATCTCCGTAGGGAATTAATTACCTGGGAAGAAGCACTCTTTAGGTTTGTAATAACCAACAAGACTTTGGTTAAATTGTGATTTGTAGTAAGCAAAACAGCGAGCAAACTCCATGTCACAAGAGCAAACCTCAAACTTGCATCTAGCCAGAGGGTCTGTCGATGGGTACTGATCTGTTGAATCTGTTAGGACCATCACCACAATTGTTAACTACTAACACAGACAGCAATGAAAAAACTATAGCTAGTCGATAGCAGTAGTAACAGTAACAGCAATTGAAAACGTTATCACATCAAATTTGCATCTAGCCATAGGATCAGTCGATGGAAACTGGTCTGTTTGTTAGTAATAGCAACAGCAAAACGTTTTCTGTTTACCGCGTATTTTCTTGGGGTGTATATGTTAGATAATTTAGGGCCCTTCTCAATCGCAGCTAGCTCGACTCTGGCGCGAGTTAAAGCACGGCATCTGAAACAAATCTAAAATAGCTCGAGCTAAAGTCGTGTAGCACGGATCAGCTTGTCGTGCTACCCGACTACTAGTTTACTTTCAAACGCCGCGCTAAAGGCGTGCTGAAGCACGTTGTTTAAAACGGGCCTTTTAAAGGATCTACTCGTGCATCAAACCATGTATAACTTGCCACATCTAGAGCGGAAAGATCCTCCGAGCAAGCAGCTAATTTTCTAGCTAAGTCTGAACATTCTACTGGTCTTGCATCTTAACACACAGTTAAGTGTTTCAGCTTAGCATGAGTCAACAAACGTTTTCTTAAAAAGGAAGCAAACTGTGTGGTATCTTTTTCTGAGTGATAATTAGCAACTGTTATAAAAGTTAACGCTACATAAACCTATCGACGTTTCGATGTCGTCTTGACACATTTAGCAACTTAACCTACTTTAAACAAACAAAAAGACTCCTGTAACTCAAAACTGTTTTAAACACTTTTTACATTGCTTCGCTTCGTAATTTCAATGTTTTATTTTGTCTTTCACTTTCATTTACCATAGTCTTTTTTAGTAAATTTCAAGAACAATTAACATATATATTTTTGTTGTTTATATTTTAGCCTTATTCATTATACTCATTCTTATGTCTTGGTAATGACGTCTTGAATTTGACATCAAAAGGCCAATAGCTTTATAGCATTAACCTTTATTACAAAAGTCCTTAAAACCAAACTTGCTATTAGTTAACTAGCATCTGATTGTCACAAATGAATATCCAGCACTAAACTTTTCTACTATCTCAATGTACATAAAACAAGGTAAATTTTATTAAGGTCGTCTTACTGCACACGTCTCCCTTATAGTTGTACTTTACATTGAGTTCATGACAGCCGCTACCGAAGCTTGGGAGTTTCTTGTGACAAGAGTTATGGACTTTGCAGCAACTGGCCATGGGAATGAAAAAAGTTGTTATTTAAGCTAAAGAGATCCACAGGTTAAGAAATCACACACAGATTTACAGGCCTGAATATCATTGCTCAATATCCATAAGAGTGAGTTTAACCCTGTAAGCCAATTTATCAATATCTACTTTCTCCTGATATATAACTCACACAAAATAAGATATTTGGTACGGTGGTGACAAAATGGAAAATGATCAACCACAGAAACTACAGAACGCAGGGCCAACTTTAAAGATATACGTACAGTATATTTGGACAAGCTCATTGGCTCGGCAGTCAAGAATATAACTTATTAATATTTTGTTTACAAACTCGGTTACCCGAACAGTCGAAAAGTTTTCGTGTTAGTTACGTGCTTCGGCAATCCATTACGTGCCTCGGCCATCCCAAAATCCAACATTTTTCGCGACACGACTCTTTTTTCCATTTTAGCTTGTCGGCTCGGCAGTCAGTTAAGTAGCGAAACTGAAAGAAGTCGAATGTTTCTCCCGTTATTTGTAGAGTCGCCAAATTCAATTTCAGAAAGGAGTTTCATATCTTAAGTACCCCAGTACTTTATACCAACTGTTTATTTCTCTGTATACTCAGCATGCACATTAAATCAATCTTTATTCATTACAAGTAAACTTGCGATATGCGAAGAAACTAAAAATAACGTGTCAAAACTTTTGTTGGGGTAACAGATCTTACACTATTTGTTAGCCCTTTTCAATTACTTATGGCTAGTTTTGTTTTCTCTTTCGTCCGAGTTACGGTTCATGAATAGAAAAAAGATGAAAGTCATTTCTTAAAGTTAATTTGAGATTAACAAATTTTGTGTTAGTCGTTCTGGTAGTCGTAAAAACTTCAAAACTGAGCTTTCTTAGTTTTCGAGACTACGGCGTGCAGGTGACAACAGGGGCCGCGGAGCTGGGGGGACAACGGGGGCAATTGCCCCCCCCCCCACTTTTTTCTCTGAAAATGTCTGCACTCCACCTCAAATATTTGCCCCCCATCCCCACTCTAAAAATCGTTCCGCGCCCTCCTTGACAAACCCTGTACATTTCAACGTACAGTTACTGTATTCACAATTGTTTTTTGCCTTCGTTGTTGGTCTTACCGTCCTCGTCCTTAATCAACGAGGACGACAATGTCGTCGACGAGGAAGACAGAAAACAATAGTGGCCGGCCGGCACCACTGAACTTTTCACGTTATAATTTTCAAGACGACGGCGTGAAGGTGACAAGCACTGTACATTCCAACGTGCAGATACTGTATTCACCATCGTTTTCTGCCTTCGTTGTCGGTTTTACCGCCCTTGCGTATCGTAATAATCAACGAGGACGACAACATCGACGACGTCGACAGAAAACAACACTGAGCACCACAGCACATTGGAAAGCACGTAAATATCGTCGTCTTGAAAAATGACAACGTGGAAAGCTCAGTTTTGAAGATTTTGGAAACCCGATAACGACCTGCAGAAAAGTTTTTCAATCTTATTTATTTGTAAGACGAGCACGTTCATCTTTAACTGTTCAAAAAGCGTAACTCGGAGAAAAGAGAAAGTAAACTAGTCATACGTAATAGAAAAAGGCAAGCAAGCGTTACTTTTTTTCAAGCCTTCGTTGTCGGTAATGTCTTTCCTTGTATCTTAGTCTCCCTGCAGACCGTATACAATAATGGCGGCTATTTCATAGTCTTTTGCTTACATTCAAAGAAGCCTTACTAGCCTCGTTTTAAGTAGCATTTATTCTTTAGAACATTTAACCCTATCTTACACGGGCTTTTTTGGCGTTGCAGAACCTGGGGGGGGGGGGACTCTAGAAATTATGGCAGTGTCAGGATATTGTGTTGTAAGAGATGATAGCTATAGTTAAAGCTCGAAGGATGCAACATGCTGCTTTTATTTTCACACTCTCCAGGTTGGGCATATATTCGAAAAAAACCCGGGGTGCCCACACCTGGTTGGGTGTCCAGATACATAGTTGTGTGCCCACACTTAGTTGGGTGCTCAGATATATAATAGTGCTACAACGCATTGTTGGCATATATAAATAGTTTGGTTCCCTTCACCTGATTGAGTGCCCACACCAATATCTGGCTGGGGCCCATATCTGGTGCCTATATCTGGCTGGGTGCCCACACCTAGTTGAATTCCCATATCTGGCTGGCTGCCCTTACCTGGTTTGGTGCCAATAGTGGCTGACTGCCCACACCTAGCTAGAGAATTAAAACGTCATGCATTGAGCGTCAGTGTGGGAGATACACGGCTATACTCACAAGTCAAGAGAATAAACACTTTCTCCGTACGCCACTTTTCCACAATGACAGCCATATCCCTGGGCAAAAAACTTTTCTATCGTTGTGTTAGTGAAACCTGTCTTGTTGGTTAGAGCCACCAAATCTGCGAGCGACCTCTTCTCTCCTTGTTTTCCTGCACAAATGTTGAAAATGTAAAATAAAACAATGGTTTTGGTTGTTATGTCTGATCTATTTCAGCGAGAATTGTTAAACCAAATCTTACACTAACTTTAAGTGTATAAACACCTGGAAAAAAGCGGTTTTTAGAAATGATTCCCGTGCAGTTTTTCAGGGAGTCTGAGTTTCGAACTAAGATAATATAATTTGGAACAGACTGGGCCAACCAAAGTTTGACAAACATCCCTAATACCAACACATGTTTGATCAATCTTTGCAAAAACCTTTTCCGATTGATATCTTATTCAATATCTGATCATAATCTTGGAAGTTAATCTTTAAAGTTACTCTCTTAATGATCCAGCCGTGTTATTCAATAGTTTCGTCACGTTGTTTTTGATATATGGAATCGAACTACGGGCTCGTTGCTCTGATAGTAAATACTTTAGTTGTATTGATCAGTTTTGTTAACGTGCAATCAGGTTTGGCTACACATTTTAGTTAAGCGACAGAGACAAAAAACTTTGGCACAATATTAGCAAAACCAATAAAAATTGCCTTAAAGATATACTGCCTGAAGAAAGATCGCCGCTACTACGCAGGAGAGGACACAAATATTGTAAACCAATAGATTTCGAATTATTGATACTATTTTATTACACGGTGTATACAACAGAATTAGAACAGCATACACATCGCTTCTTGTGGAGAATCATCGATAATAAAAGAAAACTGGACACATAATATGAAATATAGCGTGTTTCGTCCGGGGATAAGCTGTGAGGCTCGATTGCTACGGTAGCTTTAAGAAAAACAGCAGAGTTGGGTCGAAGCAAACACGCTGGAGCTATAGTTAGGACGTTACTAAGGAAAACAGTTATATTTGTTGCATGGACGGTATCGTCGATAGTGTGGAAAAGATAGAAAAAGCGCTACAATTAACTGACCAAATTGGTGTTTTGTTGAGAAAAGGAGGTTTCGAGAGGAAAGACTGGGTTTATGTCATAACTCAAGAGAACACAATCGACAAGGAACTAAACCCAATATACTGAGAGAGCACTTGGTGTAACTTAGAATCCAGGCAGCGATTAATTGCTTTTCAAGCTAACATTAAAACTTGGTTCCCAAACGAAAACGAAGATCGAAAGCAGAAGCAATTCCCAAACATCCTCAAGAACATCTAATGAAAAGAATGGTACTCAACCAGGTGAACCGTCTGTAGTGACGACCCATTAGGACAGCTTCCTGGCCCGTTCACGTTTCGTGCTAAGGTATTGATGCGAGGGTGGGTTAAGCAACCAAAACTGGGTAAAAAACGCAATTGGATGAAATGCTCTGACGATTTACAAGATATGAACACACTAACAAACAAGAGATCTTTAAAGTCAGACGACTCGATAGGAGACCCAATGTCAGTGATATTCAGTGATATCGATCTAAAGACGCGTATGGTGCATGTGCATATATCCAAGAACCTTCTTGCACCTAAAGAAGGAATTTCAATAGATTGTGTAGAATTGTGCGGAGCAGTAATCAACGATAAAGGCTTAAAGACGTCATCAGAACAGAATGTAAGTACAATTTCCAGCGATTCTACCACATAGTTGACTCGCAGAAAGTCCACACTATGATCCATAAGGAAAATTATGGGTTCAACATCTTCGCCGCTAAAACAGTTGAAGAAACTCAGTAAGAAATGAATGTTAACAATTAGTATTGGCTTCCAAGTCAATACAACATGGCAGATTAGCTGACAAGGGAAAAACCCCATCCGAACTAAAAACAACAGCATCTGGCAAAAGGACCAGAATTCCTTGAGCGCCCCGAGGCGGAGTAGACTGTAAATAGGAGTACTAGAGAAGTTACGGACACTGTTTTACACGTCAATGCTCGTATACAAAAGAAGAACAACACAAAGACAGTCTTGCAGTGAGCATAATTAAATATCAAACGATTCTCAAGCTTTGAAACTTTGAGGCTTGTGTTCTAGCTATGTACAATAAAAGGCCTAAATTATCCTTTAAGAATATTATTAAATTCCATTTACACAGAAGATATCTCAAATGCTGGATCTCTGAAGCGCGGCGACAAATCAAAGATGACAAGGTGAAGGGAGGATACAAGCGTTTATGCCCTCGACAAAGAGCAGATTGGATATATTTGTAGTTAACCACCGTGTAAGTAACTCGGTAGAGATGAGTTATAACAAGTGTGAAATAGTACTACTATCTAAAGCAAACCTCTTTTGCTCGTTTATGCGTCGAACATATACATCAAAAGAACACATTGGAGTTTCAGCAACGGCCAGCAAGATTTATACAAAATTCTGGATAATAAAACTAAATCAACTAGTGATGACAATATAAATCACACTGCATCACCTGTAGAAAGTTAGAGAATAAACCAAATGAAAAAATTATGGGAAAACTACCTGCGGAAAGACTAAAACCCGCACCAGTATGGAACACAACAGCAATTGATCTAGTCGGATCATTCAAGATTAGAGATTAAAGGAAAAAGCGTTTTTTTGGAAAATGCTACGGTCTTATTTTCAATTGCCTTAGCTTCCAGAGCTGAGTACCGGTAAATTCATGATGGTGTTAACATTGTATCATTGCGAGGGTAACCGTCCAAAATGTATTCGGAAAACGGCTCTCAACTGTTTGCTGAAAGTAATGAACTGATCAATGTAACAAAACACTGGGACAAGAAAAAACTGGAAGCGTTTGGGGTAATTGAAGGCTTCGAATGGAAATTCACACCAGCAGATGCACCCTGGCAAAATGGGATCTCTGAAGCTCTGATTAAAACTGTTGAACAGTCTTTGACGTTGGCAATTGGTGAGAGCATCCTAAACTATTTAGAACTACAAACAGTTTGTTTCGAAACAGTCAATTTTGTAAATGAAATACCAATAGGGCATCGCCGACCGTTGCCAGAAGGTGGAGCTTACTTGTGCCCCAATGGTTTGATACTCAGAAGATCTACTTCGAAAGTACCGGCTGGGCCCTTAAAGAAAATGCAAGCCTTGGACAAAGACATGAATTTGTGCAAGATATAGTCAACCTGTTCTGGAAAAAATGGAAAAATGGACCATCTACTATTTTCTGAGTCTCGTTATCGAACAAAGAAGGCACACTTCCACAAGGAACGTGCATAAAGGAGACATTGTCCTAATACCAGACACTAACTTAATAAGGGGCCAGTGGAAGCTTGGAAGAGTGACAAAAACTTTCCCCGGAAATGATGGCAAAGTACGAAAGGTTGAATTGCAGTACAAGAACCGAAGGAGAATCAGTCAAGGAGTATAAAGGCATGGATATATGTAACGGTTGATCGACCAGTCCACAAATTGGTGATACTGATTCCAAATAATGAACAGTACTGTTTAAAATATTTAAACTCAGAATTTTTTTCGAATTTTTGAATTGAAATATAATGCTCATGAACTTTAATTATTTTTTTTACTTATATAAAACTCGGTTTGCGGAGTGTATTGCCTAAATACAAATAACGTCACATTTGCGTAAACAAAAGTAATCGATACTAATTATTAATCAGCAGTTTCGCAACCGAACTGACCACGAAATGCTGAGGACCACAAGGCGGACAATTGAACTCGACGGAATTATTGGTACTATTGTCAGCCTGGCGTTATTAATCAGTTAAGTCATAGCAGTTTGAAACCTTGGTTAGTTCTCACCAACACCAGAGCTGTCAATCTCCGAAATTCCAAAATCTTGTGAAACATAAACACAAGGCTAGTGGCCCGACCTATAAACGATGCGATTTGATAGTCTGAAAATAATGATGTTAATATATCATGTGTGGTCTAGGATGCCAATTAAGGAAATAGCAGCAGACTATAGTCTAGTGGACAGCTGTTTCGCTCTTCCAGTGCTTACATCTCGTTAAGTATTGCAAAGCAGGGCATGCTCCCCTGGAAAAATTTGGTAAACTACACTGGCTGAAATGCCAATTCTGGGTATTTTTCAAGTTTTATAAAATTCGGCGACGATTGTCAGTTATTTATAGGCTTTGAACCTTGCTGAATATGAACTGCGAGTCTGCGACGAACCAAGCTTAGAACGAAGCTCATTACATCTACTGCACGATAAATCTGGCATGGCATATATACGGTATGGTTAAAAACGAAACCAGGGACGCGTTCTAACAACAAAAAAAACCCCACCATTCTGCAAAAATAATATGTATATATTTATAAATATTGCAAATATATAAATACTTTTTCACAAAAGATAAATCCCCATGTTCGAAAACTTGTCAGCGTCTTCAAAAACTTACCTCGAGTATGAACAAAAAATATTCTATTTTTTAATCTTGGCGACAATGGCTAGAAATTCAAGTTTAAAACTGCCAAGGAATTCTTTTGGAAGAGCACAGAAATCCACAACCGAAGACATATGCATTTTGTTTGAAAAGACAGACAACTGAATGGAAGCTCGACGTGTAAACAACCATGCGACGTAAGCCAAGCTTTCTCGCTGTCGCATCGCTGCTTCCTTTTCCTCTGGTTGGCTAAACTCTTTTCTTGTAGCCAGTTAGAAATAATAGTTGCATAGAACAACATATCTGGAATTCGCGCCCAAACTTTTGCGATTTTGTTACTATGCAAGGATTATTCAGTGCTGGGGCGGGTTCCTTTCGCGGGAGCTTTCATCGTTGCAGACACATGTACAAACATTTGAGTGAACAAATTGGCAAACATACTTAAGACTTGATTAACTACTAGAACAATTATCAATTAGATTAAATCAGAAATCTATTACGTTAATTTAGAAAACATTGGAAAACCGGGTGAGTTCGACTACCATACGGGTGATCGGGTGACGAGGCCTGAAAACAATTAAAATTTTGACACCAACCCGCTCAGTTGAATGTTTTAAAAGATGTTTTACAAACAAGTTTTTGTTTAACTTTTTATAAATTTTATGTATAATACATAACTTGTATAGGTAATTAGGAGCAAGTTTTGTAGTGACTTTTGGCATAAATACCACGAAAGATGTTTTCAAAATTGTTAAACAAAATTTCACTCCCGCAGCGTGTGAAATTTGGGACAACTTAGAAAACATCACGAGTGGTATTTATGCCAAACATCATGCACAAAATATGCTATTATTTGTTTATAATATAGTTTATAACAAAACGATACAAACAAATCTTTTTATAATCAAACCAGTGCCGTGTTAGCGGCAGCAGATCAATGGTTGAATAACTTTGAATGAACTTTGGCAAATCCTTGTTTATCTAACTATAGTCTTTGATACTGACATTTTGTAAAATAATTTCATCTTCGTTGACCGCCAAGTTTTTCATTTGGCGATTTGAAGACTCTGTCTTCCATTTCCGAAGTTCGCAAAAGTTTAGTTAAATAAAAAAATCGCAACGGTGGCCGGCAGGAAACAACTTTGTGATTCAAACAAACATATACTAAAAGCAGTTCGTCTTTATGGACATCTTGTTTCAAAGTTTTCAACTTACAGAAAACCTTAACGAAAATTTCAAAGCAGCAGCCTGCAGAAACCGGCTGCAATCTCGCATGAATAAGCGTGACAAGTGTAATTCAATTTCAGAGACTTTACAGATAATTCACTGGAAATTTCGTACCTGTAGCTGGAAGAAACTGTATTTTAATGCAAAAAAGTCAAAAAATGCTTTTTGATTAAAATTTACCATCTTTAATCTTGTTATCGCTTTCAACATTTTCATTTATAAGGCTTTCATTTTTTTTCAACCGAGACGCTTGCAGATTTACGCCATTTTCTCAGAAGAAGCATTTGTTGCCTTAGTGATTTTGAAATACCACTTTCAAGCGCTTGAAATACCACTGTTAACGATAAAGATTACCAATGATTTCGCCCAGGTCCGCTCAAGTGAACTCGCCCAGGTTGTACGGTGATTTCGCCCAGGTGCTTCATTCATTCATTTGAGCGAAGTTGATATAGCCGACTGGCTATGAAACCATTGTTGTAGGTCTTTGTTCCTCGTTTTCTTTTGTTTACTAGTGTTGAAGGTTCACAAAATACAAAACGTTTTGAAATGTAAATTAACAAGTAGCCAGTCAAAACATTCTTAATAACACCTGAAACAAAGAATGTGCACTCTCACGGTTCGTTCGACTTAAAACAAAGCATCTTCGTACATTCTTTGTAATTTTCCTTCTGAAGTTTGCCGGCTTTCACAACCAGAGATAGAAAATCAAAGCGCGTTCATCAAATGGGAGACTGGAAAGAAGAAATGGACGCGAGCAAAAAGGAATGGGGCTAGGGGCGGAAAGAAGGGACTGTCGTCTCTTCGTACTTCAAATTTCGTTCCTCAGAAAACGAAAAATCCCATTGGTCAATTTTCTATGACAGCCCTGTCTAGCTTTGAACTAAATGGGCTTAATTTTTTCGGCGAAAGTAAAATTGCAGTCGGAATAACTAGTAATGTACATTCTTTACGGGTTTCGATAAACGAAAAATGGTCTTAGAAGCGATATATATATAGCGATAAAACCCATATAAGCGATAAAACCCATTTAGTTCAAAGGTTGACAGGGCTGTCACAGAAAACTGACCAATCTGCTTAAAAGCATCATTTCCGAGCAGCTAACTTCCATTGAGTTTGATTTTTGTGCCGTGGAATTGAATAATAGTACAGCAAAATTTGAACTGATATCGCTCGAGTGAAGATGAATGGCAACAAATTTTGTTTGAGAGTTTTTAAGAGTTGCACCACCGCTGAAAAACCTCCCAAAGCACCTGTCAAAAATTTAACTAGAGGAAACGCTGTTCTGGTGATATGGCGGACCTTCAACGCTAGTTTGTGAAGAAAAGTACAAATAAATTGATTTTGGTTTAGTGCGCGACACTTTTGCTTGTGGGTTGTACCGGTTTGCTGAATCCGGCTAACTTATTTGACATTCAATTTAGAAGTTCTTTGTTTTCAGCAGTAAATTTAGAGTTTGCCGTTCACAATATTTTATTTTTGAGTTGTTTTAACGCTTTCATTTCATGTTTGCGTAAACGATAGTTCTCACGAAATCCGCACTTCTTTGTCATCCAATTAGCATACTGCCATTAACAAAACTGTGGTTATTCCACAAAAAATACCATCTGTAGTTAACCAACCAACACGCTTGTTGTATGGTTAGCTATGCGATCCTACTCGGAATAAAAACAGCAGCGACCGTATTTCCTCGAATAAACGCCGCCCTCGAATAAACGCCGCACCTGAGAGCAAAAATATTAATAAACGCCGCCCTTGCAGTTAAGTTTATCTACATTGCCAAAAGATACACACTGCTTTTTTCAAACCTTTTTTTTTCGAGCACGAGAGGGATAGAAGTTTCTGCAAGTTTTCGCTTTGCACCTC
>JAOBRD020492566.1:0-14180 GCA_027575215.2 Hydrozoanthus sils | reverse complement strand
CTAAAGTCTGACTCATACAAGCGGTTCCCAAGAACGTGTTCTACTTCAATCTATCCCTGTTGATTGACTGACTCCTACGAGTTGTTCCAGACTGAGTGCACTATTTCTGTCTATTCCTAAAGTCTGACTCATACAAGCGGTTCCCAAGAACGTGTTCTACTTCAATCTATCCCTGTTGATTGACTGACTCCTACGAGTTGTTCCAGACTGAGTGCACTATTTCTGTCTATTCCTAAAGTCTGACTCATACAAGCGGTTCCCAAGAAAGTGTTCTACTTTAACCTATCCCTTTTGGTTGACTGACTCCTATGGGTTGTTTCCGACCGGGTGCACTATTTCTGTCTATTCCTAAAGTCTGACTGCTCCAAGAGGTTCCCAAGAAAGTGGTCTACTTTAATCTATCCTTTTGGTTGACTCTATTGTTTGTTCTCGAATAAGTGCACTATTTCGTTTTACCCTGTTGTTTGACTCCAACAGTTTGTGATCCTCTCCGTCTAAACCCTTTCAAAAAGTTAAATAGTGAATAATAACAGTTTTAGCATTGTTTGTTTTATCGTCTTTCCACGATTATCGTGCAGAATCCTAATGTAGTGGCAGTGCTCACAATGACAGTGTTTTGGGGTTCTCTGAGTTCATGTGCCAATATACTTCTTTTGTCACCGGTTTGCTTTTTCTTGCTTTCTCTGATTCGAAAACCGAAACAACTGGTCATTTAGCTTGGGTTCGAGTGAAGCATCAGTTTGTTTATCCATTAGCACCATGCATGATCCGGTCATAACTGAATGGTGATGGCTTTATGAAAGTTCTTTGCAGTAAAATGAAAAGAACTTTAGCAGGAAGCGTCATTCGAGAAAGATCGTCATCGAAACTTGCTGTTCTTTGTTCTAAAAAGAAAGAAAAAAAAGACGATATAGTAAGAGTCGGACTTTTTTTATTCACTTACCTCGCGCTCGTTAAAAAGACACCAGCAGTCGCTTTCTAAACTCATGCTTTGAATAACTATCGTACATCGATCCCTTTTAAACCTATCAGTCCTAAAAACTACGAAGTTCGTTTTGGTAAATTCTCCCAGCTACGATTCATACTTTTCATGTAATCAGTTTGGGAGAATTTAGTTTTTAACCCATTCAGCCCCAAACATGTCAACTTATGTGTTGGTAAATTCTCCCAGCTACGATTCATACTTTTCATGTAATCAGTTTGGGAGAATTTAGTTTTTGACCCATTCAACCCCAAACATGTTAACTTATGTGTTGGTAAATTCTCCCAGCTAGGATTCATACTTTTCATGTAATCAGTTTGGGAGAATTTAATCTTTAATCCTACAGCCCAAAACATGTCAACTTATGTGTTCGTAAATTCTTCCAGTTAGAATTCATACTTTTCATGTAATCAGTTCGGGAGAATTTAGTTTTTACTGAACTCATTCAGCCCCAAACCTGTCAACTTATGTGTTAGTAAATTCTCCCAGCTACGATTCATACTTTTCATGTAATCAGTTTGGGAGAATTTAGTTTTTAACCCATTCAGCTCCAAACCTGTCAACTTATGTGTTAGTAAATTCTCCCAGCTAGGATTCATACTTTTCATATAATCAGTTTGGGAGAATTTTGCTTTTCATCTTCAGTAGTTACCTTGTTTGACTGTTCCTAATAAGCCTAGTTTGCTATGTAAGGAGTAGTTAGATCTCGATCAAAGATTTACGGGTGGGTCTTAGGCTCCGGCCACACTAATGCGTGTTCAAAAACGTCTTTTTTTTTAACTTACTGAAAACTAAGCAAAATGCTTGCGAGCAAGCCTTGCGTTTTCGTACTTCGCCTATCCATACTCCCTTTTATCAAACCGATATCAAGAGCAAGATGTTTACGTTACCACTGTTTTAATTTTGACCGCATGAATTTTAGTAACGTAAACTACAATCCGCCATTTTGCTACAAATCTAGACAACTCACTGGTTGTTAGTGTGAACAGATTTAACTTGTTAATGTAGCGGTATATAAAAGATCACTCTAACGCGTAAAACAGTGTTCCATGGGTGCATTTATGTACGATTTTGGAGAACAAGCTGTTGTATAAACCGAAATACCGAAAACTGTTTTGCTTGAGTTGCTTCGGTTCTCGTTTAACTCCAGTTCTGAGCGGGTTGTTAAAATTTTTGACCACTTACAGTTAATTGTTGCTCAGTAAAACTTCTGAAAGACGTTGGCATCAAAGAAAGTTAAATTTCCAACTATTTTGATGTTGAGTTGAAAACATCATATATACAACTTGTATCCAGGATGTAGTTTCGTATGAATTCTACGAGTATTTTACAGTAAAACAATCATATCTATATAATAAAAGTGAATATATCTACATCAGTAAAGAGATACATAACCTTGTTTCATTCTGTTCATTGTTTCCGTTTATTGGTTGATTACTGTAAGCTCCGTGAGGAATGTAAGTTGCAGATGTTGAACTGGAGAGTGACTGGCGGTTGTGCGGGAGACTGCCCCCACTATAGGAACAACCGTATCGGTCATGGGCGACTGACGTGGAAACGTCTGACGTGGTCAGCGCTGTGAAGGAGTGGCTTGAAGGGCCACGAACACCTCCAGCCCGACGTCGGCCTAAGCACAACACAGACAACATGGTTGATTTACAAAACACCTGTGTAACTAATCCAATGCTCTTCGACAGTCAACATACCATTCGTTCGAGCTTGGTATTCAGTAAAGGTTGAACTTTATTGCAGTTTCTAAAACCTAAACTACAAGCATGGAAAATCTCTTTACAGTTACCTGGAGAATTAACGAAATAGCAGCACAAAAACTCGGCTGTTAGCCTGAGCACGAATTCTTCTGAATTATGAAACTAAAAAAAGTTTGTTAGGTATTCACCTCTATTGCTTTCGTAAAGCTCCATCTGACGTGAAGGGTTACCGTTGGCCATTGCAGCGCACTCCTGACGGGTCCCCGGACCCCACTGGTCGCAGGTGCTAGCAAGATGCATAGTGGTAACCTTGAGGAAATCAACAACTTTCAGAGATTTCTAAAACAAAGGTTGCAAGATTCGTTCTAAAAGGTTAAGGACCTATAAACAGGTCTGAACACACTTAGAAAACCAAGTTCAAATGCCGAGATCCATCATTAAGTAATGATCCACATAAGAACTAGGGAGAAAACAATGGAGCTGCCGTCCCACTTCCCCACGGTGGGATTTCCTTAAACTCAGCAGAAACAGGGGAACCAAAACACTGGTACCAGAAAGTTTGAAAAAAAGCCGGTCAGGCATCTTCTGTATATTTTTTAGCGAACAATCAAGATTTGCGAAATTGATTAACTAATATAATGAAGATTTCACACATTTTTGCTTAAATATGCCACAGGTTTCCTTAGTTCTTATATGGTTCATAATCAAAATTAGATTATGAAGCACAATAGGAGAGGAAGAAGTAACATATTCTTAGCAACTTGAACTGTGGTTTCTCCTGCATATCACAAAATGGTTTATTGGTGTTTTCAGTATACAGCAAGGCCCCGCAATACTACCAACCTTTTTATTGTATCAACGAAAGCTCTCTAATTTTGTTACCAGAGAACTTTGTTAATTCGATCAACCCATTCACATAACCACTTTTCAACGGCTCGATAGGGCCGTTATTACAAAGTTACATGGTACTTCTCATTTCAGACACAAAGCTGTTCAGTCCCACCAGAGTCTGGTTCGAATGCGGTAAAACTTAGGGGCTGGAATAAATTTGACAACATAAACTTACTCTAAGGGGGGCTTGAGTTTTGCAGATACCGGGAAGAGAAGGTTCTACGATCGGCGCGTTATTACTCTGCATTCCTCCCTAGAACAAAAAAAAGGGTAATTTTAGTTTGCACAGGAGTTTATGACTTCCATATACGCTTTTTACCATAGAAAAACCACAAATATATTTCGTACAGAAAATGACAAGTATTCCCTGACATTAAGCTCTACAGCTTTTTAGCATGATCTTGAGACTATATATCATAAAACAACTTTTCATTAACGTTCTTAGGTAGATGCAATCAAAACATCCATCACAAAAATTAAAAAATCATATGACGATTGTTAGGTAGCTGCAATCAAGACCATAATAACACCACCATGTATTACAACGACAGTTACGGCTCTTTTGAAACCAAAGCAAGAAGATACACTAGTAAGATATGCATGGCCAAACTCTACATCAACGTAACTTAAAGAAGCGAGACGGTCACTTTTACACATGTATTCATATGTATTTTGCACCGTTCTAAAAAAAGCCCCTTGCAACACTACGCACACCCAGCCGGGCGACCTATCTAACAGGTTACCTGTTGTTCCATGTAGTATAGTTCAGCTTTAGTGCGCTCTTCACTTGATACCGGGATGCCATCAATGCACAGCAGGTTGGGCATTCGGAACACTAACATTGGTCGGTGTAGTAGGCGACGAGTTACCTAGCAAAAAAATAGCTCATTGAAAACAGCCTTTAGGAAGTAGATTGATTGCGAACTACATGGTAAAGCCGATCATGCATTGCGTCTTAAGTACGATTGAATAGTAAAGTGCCATCAAAGTGAACATGGCGATCAACCAGCCAAAAGGAGCTTACTATGACTTTCACAATGACACACACGACTCATACTACAAGAACGTTACTCGGTACTTACTGCGTTGTTTATAACAGAAAGTTCTATCAGGTTAGACAAACACTCCAGTCTCTCTAGTTCTGCCACCTCCTGTTCAAACAAAAAAAGTAGATAAAATAATGTAGTAACTGTAGTGTCTTATCTGCCGACATATTCAACCGTGGTGAAACTATACAATATTATCTGCCTACACACCTTCAACTGTGGTGTAACTGCACTATATTACCTGCCTACACATTTAACCACAGCGTAACTGTACATACTTTATCGTCCCAATCAAAGCTTCTGTTTGTATCCAAAAGTAAACTCGAAAAACAACTATAAACAACTAACCTGGATTCTGTTCATTCCAAGATACAAGCGCTGTAAATTTTGAAGCGGTGCGAAGTTGTTTAGATCCCTTAATCTGCAAGGAAGGAAGTGTTTATAACAAAGTTATCAAATAGGCGAGATCGATCCCTACAAGCCTGAAGTGAGATGGAAAAGAAGATAAAGGAAAGCAGAAAGCTGTCCTGTTAAAGAAGTGATTCAATTCTAAAGTATACTTTAACTCGTGTTTCTGCTACGCAATTTCTTGAAAGGTTTAAATTTCGACGTGCTTGGAAGCTGCACTCGCGCCGATTCCAGTTACCTGTTTTCTTCAATGTGCAACTCAACCATGTTCCACTGATTTGCAAAAGAAACGGGCGAAAGGTTCTATAAAAAAGAATAAAAGTAGTTTGCCTACTAAGTTACAAAATTGGTTTTAAACGAAACGTGCAGCGTCGGAGTACTGTAATTTTGTATCAGAAAAAAATGCATTGAGCACTGGAATACAAACATGCATTGTGCGTACCTTAATTTTGTTTCTATCTAGAACAAGTTCTCTCAATTTCTGGAGTCCCTCAAGTCCTTCTACTTTGCTGATTTCATTACCTACCAAGAAACAAAGTATAATAACTTGTGAACTGCAAATCAAGCTCAATGCGCCCCAGATCAGTGGTTTGCCGATTATTATTGAAGCAATAAGTCAAGTATTATCAGGAAGTTATCCAATCACCAATGCCTTAACACGAAGTAAGGTTTCTGGTTAATTCGAAATGAAAACTTTGATTTTGAACATGAACAGCTATTTACAGTGGTATCAATAGAATACCAGGATAAATCAAAAGGGACAAAAAAACTAATAAAAATCAACTAACAAATAACAAGCGACAAACTACGTAAATATAGTTTTAATGTATTTTACTAACATCGTTAGTTCTCATGGTAACTATTTTTCAGGCATTTTTTCTCTTGCTTAAAATAAATTGCCCTAAAACCAGTAAAAGAAAACTTGCCTCAGCGTCTTTTCCTGTGTAACAATCTCAAATCGAGAATAAGGAGAATAACCGTGGACAGCCTCTGAGTTGCCAATCAGACAACTATTTGAAAGTAATCACTTTTACCAAATTTGTAACTACAAATGGTGAAGAATGAATAATGCTGACTATCTATTCTAATCTACCTTCTATACAAGATCTAGTGAACGCTGATGCAAAAAGTATGAATTAACACCGCTCTTCGCAATATCTTGAGGCCATACCTTGAAGAAACAATGCCTTAAGGTTAGGAATGCGTGACAGCTGTAGTTGAAACAAACTGGATATGCCGTTGTAGCTGAGAACGAGAAAGTCAGAAGCATTTGTACAAACTAACAATAATAATAACAAGCAATAATTAAGAACGTAAGTAAGGAGAGTTACTAGTCTAAAGCATCTTCATGGCACGTTTCCACCTATGACTGTAAAAACCTTGCTACTGCGTCATACAGGAGTGGAGTATCCAGGCTGTATATGATGACTACCATAGTCTGTTACAAAAACAAGAGTGGGATATCCAGGCTGTATACAATGACTACCCTAGATGTTATATAAACAGAAGAGGACTATCCAGGCTTTACACAATGACTACCCTAGTATGTTATATAAACAGGACTGGGATAACCAGGCTGTACACGATGACTACCCTAACATGTCATATAAACAGGAGTACAATGTACAGGCTGTATACGATGAATACCCTAGTATGTTATATAAACAGGAGTGGAATATCAAGGCTGGACATGATGACTAACCTAGTATGTTGTATAAACAGGAGTGGAATATCCTGGCCGTACACGATGACTACCCTAACATGTCATATAAACAGGAGTACAATATACAAGTTGTATACGATGAATACCCTAATATGTTATATAAACAGGAGTGGAATATCAAGGCTGGACATGATGACTAAACTAGTATGTTATATAAAAAGGAGTGGAATATCCCTAAGTACGATGACTACCCTAGTATGTTATATAAACTGGAGTGGAATATCCAGGCAGGACATGATGACTACCCTAGTATGTTATATAAACTGGAGTGGAATATCCCTGTGTACGATGACGAAAACTGCAGAAACCTCCGATATAAGAAACTCTCAGTAACCTGTGGCTCATGATTCAGGATTTTTGCTATCATATGGAAGTATCGGATGCATTAGTTCAGGGCGGCACGAGCTCCCCGGGAAATTTGTAAAAATCAAACTCTCTAACATGCACAATTCTGCGCTTCCTGGACTGGAATTGGCTAATCGAGGTCTTTTGAGGAACTTAGAAGTGCTCACAAAAATGAAATATTTGATTAACTTGGCAATTATAATTATCAGTTCGCAGTTGCTTGTTTTGTAGTGATTTCAAAACGGACTCCAATTGGAAAACTGTATGAATCCCAAATCATCATCCGATTATCGAATCCATGGCTGAGTCACTACCGCTATCAAAGTCCCATCCATCACTGTACAACCGGTGATTTTCACACTTAAAAAAATACTTATTTCATGTGTGAATTACCGGACGTTAGATATCAACCAACCAGACGTTGTGTCCGGTGTCCGGAGTTAACTATCATTCTTACTTAGTTATCACCTCTTCTTTAGCAAAGCAATAGCTAAAAATTTGCTCATTTAATAACCAGCCGTCAGCTTGAATTAAAATGCAAAATGCAGCAGTAAATTAATACTTACAGCAAATGCAGCTTGATTTGTTTAATTTGTGTAAAGCAACAATCTGACATTTTCCAGCTGGCTAGGTTTTACTTACACCAAAAATGCCAACACACCTAGTAGCTCACTGTAAGGTGAAACTACAGTAATGCGAACGCCAAACACACCTAGTAATTCGATATCAGATTCCAAGGCGCGAAAACTTGGAACGCTATTGAACAAACCCTTAGAAAAGTTGGAAGTCTTAAGAAGTTTAAATACAGTTTAAAATCAATAGTTATTAAATCTTACTAGTTACTCGCTATTTACGACCTCAGTTATTCTTTTTTGATTTAAAATTTTGTTCTTGTATATATTGTACATGTAATGTAGTTCTCCTTTTTGTAAAATGTACTTTCTTATATAAAAAACTTCAAAGCTGTGTAAAAGAAATGTGATACTGCCTAGAATCTACAATGTATCATCATCAAGAGTCAAATTATGTCATGTAATGGTCCTAGCGCACTTTTAGCTTTCAAGTTATTGGCTGGAGCCAGTGTCTGAATATTCTGTAACCTTTGAAAATATACAAAAAAATATAAATTCTAGGCACAATAAAAAAAACTGTTGTTGTTGTTGTTGTTGTTGTTGTTGTTGTTGTAAGGTGAAATTACAGTAATGCGGACGCCAAACACACTTAGTAGCTCACTGTAAGGTGAAACTACAGTAATGCGAACGCTAGACACTCCTAGTATGCTGAGTGTACGGTGAAACTACAACAGTGTGGATGCCAGACATTTCTAGTATGCTGACTGCTATGTGCAATTACAACTGTGCAGGCGCCAGACACTTCTAGTATGCTGAGTACGATGCCTATAAAAAAATGTGGACGCCAGACACTTCTCTTTTATTGAGCGTCTTTGTTAGTTCATTTTTAGTTCATAAGGCTCACTCACCCTAGGTGAAGAACCTCCAGGTTAGTCAAGACAGGCGTGAAACATTCCGGGTTGGTGATGTCATCACCACCTCCACGCTTGGGCAGATTTGCTGGCGACACTACTTTTGATTTGGGGACGATACTCTCGATATGGTTGTAGTTTAAACATAACACCTAGTTAACAGGGTATAATGAAAGTGAAAAGAGCATAACTAGAAGGATATAATGAATAAGAAGTGAGCATAACATCTAACTAGCAGGATATAATGAATAAGAAGTGAACATAGTACATAATTAGCAGGATATTATAAATGGAAAGTGAGCATAGCACCTAATTAGCAAGATACAATGAATGTGAAGTAAACTTAGCACCTAATTAGGGTATAACAAACGTGAAGCAAGCATCGCCCCTAATTAGCAAGATACGTAATAAGCATAGCACCTAACTAGCAGAATACAATAACGTAGAGTACGCATAGCAACCAGTCAGCATGATGTAATAAGATAGTGTATGCTTAGAACCTAAATCGTGGTAGTTTAAACATAGTACTTAATCAGCAGGATATAATGAATGTGAAAGAGCATATAGAACCTATTTAGCAGGATATGATTGTGCAGTAAGCGCAGCACCTAATTAGCAGGATATAATGATTGACCGAAACTAAATATAATTCATTATTACCTTCAAATTCGCGAGGTTAATCAAGCCGCCAAACGAGGTAAGCGTATTATGCTCCAGGTTAACACTAAAAGAGAAAGTTTATACTTGTCATAGAAGACATACTGATTGAGGGGAAAAAATTGAACTTCGGAAAATCTCAGTTGTTTTTCAGAAGTGTTTATAAACGGTTTGTAGCCTAAGAAAAAAGGTTGCCCAGTTTTACTTCACTAAGAATTAATAAGGATTATTAAGAAACACGGCTAATACAGGGGTTAGATAGGAAAACACCGCAACAAACTAGAACATATATGGTAAGTCTGTCACCACAAACACGAACAATCTGAGTGGCAAGAAGACCCAACCTCCTGAGATTGATGAACATTTCACCGCTACCCAAATCGATAGTTCTCAGGGAACAGTGGGGAAAATCCAGTTCCTTCAGTTCAGAGAAATTGGAATGGCCCAGTCGCTCGGCAATGAAGTCTGGTGTCATTCTGCAACGACAAGTAAAACATTTTGTTCGAACAAGAAATCAAACAAGTCGTACAACCTAAACAGTCTTTATTAGTTAACTTAGTTACAACTATCACGTACAGAATATTCATGCAAACAAAAAAAAATAACAGAAAAGTAACTTCCCTCTCTGACACAGTGCAGCCAGTAGAAATTAATGTTGATGAAAAATAACCTAAGGTTGAAGCTTTGTGTAAACCTCTTTTTTTCTTGAAAAAGAACATTAGCCCTACCTTCCGCCAAATGTGTCTTTTGCCAAACCTCCCTCACAAGGCTCCTGTATATTTAAAGGTTTCCAAAAACGTTTTAATAACCTGGTTCGTAGTCTTACCAGCAAGCACATATACAAGAATGTGCATGACTACACGATATGGCTGATAGCTACGTACTCAGTATTAAACAATTTCATTATCACATGCAGTGTATAAATACACAACAAAGCTGATAGCTACGTACTCAGTATCACACAGGTTCATTATCACTTGTAGTGTATAAATACACAACATGGTTGATAGCTACGTACTCTGGACCAGCCAGGTTCATTATCTCATGCAGTTTATAACTACATGATGTGGCTGATAGCTAGGTACTCAGTACCACACAGGTTCATTATCACATGCAGTGTATAACTACACAGTATGGCTGGTAGCTACGTACTCAGTATCGCACAGGTTCATTATCACTTTCAGTGTATAAATACACAACATGGCTGATAGCTACGTACTCAGTATCAAACAGGTTCATTATCACATGCAGTGTATAAATACACAACATGGCTGATAAATACGTACTCCGTATCACACAGGTTCATTATCACATGTAGTTAATAACTACACGATATGGCTGATAGCTAGGTACTCAGTATCACAAAGGTTCATTATCACTTGTAGTGTATAAATATACAACATGGCTGATAGCTACGTACTCAGTACCACACAGGTTCATTATCACATGCAGTTTATAACTACATGATGTGGCTGATAGCTACGTACTCAGTTTCACACAGGTTCATTATTACATGCACTGTACCGCTATATAACTATATAGTAAAGCTGATAGCTACGTACTCAGTACCACACAGGTTCATTATCGTATGTAGTGTATAACTATACAATAAGGCTGATAGCTACGTACTTAGTACCACACAGGTTCGTTATCATATGCAGTGTATAGATACACCATATGGCTGATAATTACGTACTCAATTTTAAACAAGTTCGTTATCACGTGCGGTGTATAGCTATACATTATGACTGATAGCTCGTACTCAGATACTAAACAAGTTCATTATCACATGCAGTGTATACAATATGTCTGATAGCTCGCACTCAAATATTAAACAAGTTCATTATCACATGCGGTGTATAGCTATACATTATGGCTGATAGCTACGTACTCAATATTACACAGCTAAATATCACGTGCAGTGCTCATCTATACGATACTGGTGATTGACAGATATTATTGCACATACTCACCACAGCTAAACCGTCCAGAGCCTTAAGAGAGGGCAGACATGATTACACATACTCACCACAGCTAAACCGTCCAGAGCCTTAAGGGAGGGCAGGTGGTAGATGACAAACAGTCTGTAGTTTTGGTTATTAACAGACAAAGGATTGCCGCACAGGTCTAAGATGATCATCCCGGGAATACTCTGAACACAAAAAACACTCATTACCTGAAGTGATTCAAACGTCAGTAAAACAGTTATCTCTAATCGTCTTCAAGTTATAAACATCTTTATGAAAAAATTTCCAGTTTTCACAGTCATTGACTGAAATACAAGAAGGTACAAAAGAAACTCTGTATCGATTTAACTAAACATTTTAAAAAATATCCATAATTAAATAAGTGGTTTAGAATAATTAATCAGTCTGAATAGCGTTAAGCAAAACAAAAACTTGAGCTTTGTAGAGTTGCTGAATCAATGAGACTGATAAGTTCTACATCACTCGGCACTTGTGACTAGTAAGAGCAGAAAATGGTCTACGAGAGTTTAGAAAAAAATGTTTGAGATTTATTAAACTGCCTAATTACGAACAAACAACAACGAAGGTACTTTGTGGTGTTTTTAAACAGTTCTAGTTACCTTGAGATGGAAAACTTCACGCATGTTTGCAATCTGATTGTTACCAATGTACAGCTCCTGAAGATTTAGCAAGTTCTGTTCAAGTGAAAAGATCGCATGGTCAAGCACACAGCTAACGTCTTCCGCATGCAAGACCTTCTTTCATATTGCAGGCACAACTTCATATTCATATTTCAGGGACAACTCCATAAAGCAATCACCTTTATATTGCAGGGGCAACTCCATAAACTATCGCCTCTCATATTGCAGGGACAACTCCGTAAAGCTATCACCTTTTATATTACAGGGGCAACTCCATAAAGCAATCGCCTTTCATACTGCAGGAACAACTCCATAAAGTTATCACCTTTCATATTGCAAGGACAACTCCATACAGCTATCACCTTTCATATTGCAAGGACAACTCCATACAGCTATCACCTTTCGTATTGCAGGGACAACTCCGTAAAGCTATCGCCTTTCATATTGCAGGGACAACTCCATAAAGTAATCACCTTTATATTGCAGGGACAACTCTATAAAGCTATCACCTTTCATATTGCAGGGACAACTCCATAAAGCAATCACCTTCATATTGCAAGGAGAACTCCATACAGCTATTGCCTTTCATGTTGCTGGGCCAACCCCATAAATCTATCGCCTTTCATATTGCAGGAAAAGCTATTGTCTTTTCGTGCACTCGCTTCCTCGCTTCAACTTAGCATATTGGTGTTGCGTCAAAATCGCGGGAGAACAAGTTTACATATCCCTAATTGTAAACTATTTCTCATTTTGCCACTTGATGCTTTTAGCCGTCGAATAGTTTTCTTAGTTTGTATCAAAAGGCACATTTTAAGCTGTGAACTGAGCCCGTTCCAATACAATTTTTCTATCTTCAAGACTTAGCTGAACTTTGCAAGGTAACACTTCAATCCATTTTTTTCAAAATGGAAGGATAAGGAAAATAATTCCTTTTATGATTGATGAACCGAAGCTTTTACGTCTCACTTGCAGAATTCTGTCTCTACCTGACTGCCGTTCAAAGTCGATTTTAGCGGTTCTTAGAGCTTTTCTCGAGAAAAAGTTCGATTTTCGCCACCTTCTTCGTTTACAAAAACTCGGGAACCCCTTAAGCATTTAATCATTCTTTCTTGATATTTTTCTTCTCATTTATCATCCGGCGTGCTGTAGTTTTTTGCTTTCCTACGGCTAAAATTTTCAAACTAATGTTATAGCCTCTGTTCGTAAGCATTGTTTTTGTCACACGAGAAACGATACGCAGACTGTGGTTGGTTAAAGGCAATGAACGAAAAAAGTCTTGGTGTGTGTTTGTGATAAATGACATGCATTATCTGACAGCAACTATGTGCCTTCACTGACCTGAAGACCTCGGAGTGACGTGATGCAGTTGTTCTCCAGATCAAGGTAGGCAAGCTTGGAGAGTCTGTCGAAGATTCCACTGTCCAGGCAAGCAACGTTGTTATTACTTAGGTTTAACCATGTTAATTCGGTAAGTCTTGACAAGCCTGCAAACAGAACAATGAAAAGCATCACAGTCGTCCAAAGCCTGGACCAGTCTAGACGTATAGGAAAAAAGTAAAAATAAAACAGCAGCTAGTCCTAAAACAGCTGGTCCGTCTTTTGCCACAAATTTAAACACGAATTAAGTTTCCTGCGCCACATAACCAATTTTGATGTTTCTCACAATAAAAAACAGATACAGTTACTGAACTAAATCCTAAATATAGCTTTATTGTTATTTATTAAAAAAACACTAAGTACATTTCGGCTGTGGCTGTTTGTCATAATATATTTTTGTTCTAAAAAGAAAAAAGTACAACGATTCTTGTAACAGTAGCCAATAACATAACACAAGTGAGTTGCCATATAGAATCATTGTTAACTAAAAAACGATTCTTTCTATTTTCTTCTACGAATTACACATATCCCCAGTAACAATGCTGACGCAATTATAGTTAATTTTATTTCTACAAAAACAATTTTAACAAGAGTTAAAAGGTAACCAACGGGTGGTATATGTTACAGTAAATAGCCCGTCCGCACACTATTTACATGGAGAAAATCAGCTACCTGCACTAGTATGGTCAGCCCTGACGGGTGGTACATGTTACAGCAATTAGCCCGCCCGTCCACGCACTATTTACATAGAGAAGATCAGCTACCTGCACTAGTATGGTCAGTCCTGACGGGTGGTACATGTTACAGCAAATAGCCCGCCCGTCCACGCACTATTTACATAGAGAAGATCAGCTACCTGCACTAGTATGGACAATCCTGACGGGTGGTACATGCTACAGCAAATAGCCCGCCCGTCCACGCACTATTTACATAGAGAAGATCAGTTACCTG